>JACGTJ010007866.1:300-19541 GCA_014858695.1 Chrysomya rufifacies | reverse complement strand
GGGGTCTTACACGAATATTTCAACATGTTACAAACGGAATGACAAACCCAATATACCCCCCATCATTTTTTGATGGTGGGTATAAAAAAAGCATAAAGAATTTAAAAACATTTGATGTTACTACTAAAATGATATTATATTGATCTGTAAATAAATTTTTAGTAAAAAAAGAAATTGTTAATACTGTAAATAAAACACTCCAAATTGTATCGTAGCCTATTTTCACACTTGGCAAATATTTTAACAAAAAAACGTAACCACTAATAGTTACAATTATATTTTATTTCGAATTTATTTTCACGTATTTAAGAATAAATACTTAAATCCTTTTGTTCAATTAATATTGGTTACACATTTTTTGCAAACATTGATCAAGTGTGAAAATATATTGAAGATGATGTGCCTATAAACATGTTCACATTATGACGTTCTATGACGAATTTACATTATCAGTAATTTTATTTACATTATTTATAAGTTTTGCCTAAAACAAAAAAACAAAAACTTAATTGCAAAAATATTATTTAGATCACAAGTACCTTGATATCGAGAACTTGTTATTAATTTTAGAAATTATTCATCAAATAACGTCCTTCAGTTTAGTTTATATTTAACTGGCGTCAAGTTCATATAGTTTCCATTTAAAAGGAAAAAATTAAAAAAAAAATCAATAAAATTAAAATTTTGAAATACATCTAATCTTTTTAGTTATACAAAATTAAAATCAATCTAATCTTAATATCAATTCGATAAGAAAATCTATATTATAAATTATAATAAAAAAAAAAAAAACAATTACAGATATCTGACAGTATTAAGTAACATATTAGAGAATTGTTTGTAATTTATGGAGATACGTATTTCGATATTAATTCTTAGAAATTAATAACAGAAATAAGAATATTGAAAAAAAAAAATCCTTAATTGTAAATATTGTAAAAAATATTTAACAAATTAAGGATAAAAAAAATTAATTCTCAATCATTGAAAGGAAAAATCAATACAAAATCAATTGTCATAAATAATAGAAAAATAAAAATATTAATACATTTTGGCCATCATCATATTTGGCTTATAGCAAATAATGTATTGAATGGATCTAACGTTGGATGGCTGTTGGCCGGTTAACTGGATTTGTTATCACCCAAATAAAACACACACTTACATACAAACTTCTTTCATTTTAATCGATTATAAAATAACAATTTCTAAGCGATAAAGATTTTGTTACTATTTTGTTGTATGTGTATTAGAAGAAGTAATCGAAATCTATATAAGGCCGTTAACTAAAGTGGCACAATCAGTTGACCAAATTTATTTGGACGCGTTTAAACGGATTTTTTTGTAGGGCAAAATGTTGCCCCGAAAATTTCTTATCGGAATTACGCTAGGATTCCTAGTCTTATGTGTAAATAGTGTAATTGGTAGGTGCTCTAAATTGTACATGAAAATAAAATAAAATAAAATAACATATCAAAAGGATTTCAAGGATAATAAAGTGATTATAAAAAGAAAACTATTTGCAATTGTGAAATATTGAAAAGAAAGAAAGCACTTGAAGAATAAAATAATAAATAAATCAGTGGATTAAATGCTTATCAAATGTATTAGCAATGGCAGCTAAACGATTATGCAATGGAAATTATAAAAAAATAAATACTTCTGAGTTATTACACATAAATTGTCAAAAAGTTATTGAAATATGAACACCTATAGTGAATCGAAGAAGTTTATAAAATACTTTAATTGAAAAATAAAGAATTAACAAATTTAATTGAACTTAAATAAGACATTGTATTTTGATGTTTTTAACAAAATATTTAAGATAATAAGCCTCACGTAGCTTTTTTAATGGATTTAAATTCACTTAATTAAAAAAATTGTGTATATTCAAAAAAATTTACATTTGTAGTAAATATAAAAAATTCGAAAATTATTAAGGTCTCGGTATTCCTGTACCTAGAATAATTAATATAAATTCCTCTCTTTTAAGTACTAAACAGAGTGATATGTTGGTCAAGAGCGAATACAAAAGGATTTAGTCAATCTCTGTAAAAAAAGTTAATTGTGCTAAATATATAAACCCATTATGTGGAAGGACATTACTTTATGAAATAACAGGACTAACCGATTTCAATAACCTTCCTTATGTACAAAAATAATAAATGCTATCAATGTTAATAAAGAAGTTTTCCAAAAAGTGACCTGTATTGTCATAATTAAGAGTTATATGCGTCTGCATATTAATATAAATTTCATCAAATTATTAATGAAATTTATATTATTATTATTAAAAAAAGAAGCATTTCTTAAATAGTATACAAATAAAAGTTTCGGGATTTCACAGTTCTTCTACATTGATTCTAAATTGTTAAAGTGTATCTAAGATACGACAAATTTTGGAGACTTCATTCTCTTTGCAATGCTGCAATTTCAGCTTTATTGTGTTTCTTTACAATAATTAATATAACAAATTTCAAAAACATTCCCAATTAAAAAATTAATTGAAACAATTAATATAGTGATTGAAAGTACAAGTTTGATTACTGAGACATTTTTCGAATAATTTTTTCTAAAGTTTTGATTGACTTTTTAGTTAAATTTCGAACTAATACATGTTTTGTATGTCTAGATACTATGTTAATTATTTCACCTACTGTATTTATGAAAGTAAAAAAAAACATGAAATTGGCATATGATTTGATTTGAGAAGAAATGCAGCGAGAAAAGAACTCGGTTTGATAATTGGTTTAGCCATTTTTTGGTTTTCTTTTCGTTTTCTGCACTTAAATGAATATAACGATCCAATCTAAGAGGAATAATTTCAATCTAAAATAAATTTTGTTTCTAAAATTAAAAAAGAATCAGTGCAAAATTGCAATTAAGTTAAATTAGAAAGACGTTCATAATTTTACTGGATTGTTTTGAAGAAAAAATTAGCTTTGAAACATCAAAAAAATCTTGTTTTTTATAAAAATCGCTAAAATACCTTTACAGAAATATTTCAAAATATTGTTACGATAAATATTTGGATGCGCACCAACTAGTTTTTCTTATCGGAATAAGGCAAACAGTTTGGTAAAAACTACCAAAATTATGTACAATTTTCGAATTTCCGTAGAATACCGAACATAATTTCTCTCAAATCAGAAATTATATTTAAATTTTACTTTTATGTTTTAAACATTAATTGCGGTTAAAAAATGTACTTAAATATAATGTTCCCCCTGTTTGTATTTTTACAAATTTAAATCTAGATTCTGGCGTTTAGGCTGCGGAATGATGTATTAGTCAATCAGTCAGTAACCCTTATTTTTAACATATAGATAACTTTTTATATGATCAATTATTGTTGAACCATTATATTTGAAATTTAATGTATATTTAAAATATATATAGAAACAAATTGTTTGCAATTAAATTATAAATGTATTTTTGGAGTTGTTGTCTGTCTGATTGAAAATTCTTTATATCAATTCAAAAGCAAGTCATATAACAAACATGTGAAATATCGTGTTGATATCTTTTACAGTTCACAGAACTGTTTTCAACAAAGACAATTTGATATTTCAAATAATTGGATTACAAAGGAAAGAACGGTTTCTCTAGAACTTAATAAATTATACAATAAATTGTAAACATTATATATGTAGATTACAACCGATTAACGGGTAACATAGTAAGACTGTTTTTTCTAGATTACATATTCCAACAAATATCTTTGGATGGGCAATTAATTGTCCAGACATTTTATTTAGTATATTTCGCACAAAAGTAAAAACTTGGAACTAGATTCATGAGTATTCAATGATCTATTAATAAAAGTAAAAGGTATATCAAATATGAAAATATGTTCGGTATTTTTATCATATTTTATTGTTGCTTTGAAAAACGTTATTATAAATTTTGAAATTTATTAACATGAATTGATAACACTTTTCGTATATAAATTTAGGCACGTGTAATTAAACTATAAATTATAGCAATATTTTATATTTGTAGCAAATAATGTATAGTAGCTAACTATTTTATTATACTAAAGAATGATAAGCATAACTGGAATTTTCAGTTTTACTTTACTTTTACAATAAAAAAATGTTTACAATCAAAAATTTATAAACATAAATTTGTTGAAATATAAAGAAAATATATGTTTCAATTAAAGCAAAAACAAAAATGTGTGTGAACACTTTTAATTTCATCATAGAACTAACCAACTATTACCAAAATTATTCTTTTGATAACATTTTTATACCCACCATCAAAAAAATAATGGGGGGTATATTGGGTTTGTCATTCCGTTTGTAACATGTTAAAATATTCGTCTAAAATCCCAACAGGTATATATACTTTGGGACCTGGTAAGATTCTAAGTCGATCTAGCGATGTCCGTCCTTCTGTCTGTTGAAAGCACGACAGAGACCGCATGGGATGAGCTAGGATGACGAAATTTGGCACAAATATTTCTCTTATATAAGGTTTGTTTGGTATTGAAAATGGGCTAACAAAAACCCATAAAAATCCACCATTTTGAAGCATTTTAGCACATATAAATTTGAGATGTATCATTAGATAGGTAGAGTGAAGGTTGCAATTCTTTTCCGCCCACCTTCCATATAAGCCTAANNTACCACATTTATATGCACAAATGAATAAATGGGCGTGTCCCGCCCACAATCTGCCCACTTCAGCATGTATTTCATTTAACATCTTTTGATAGTGGGTATCAAAGATTCGACCAAGTCGAATATAATCTTACTTGTTTTTTATTATTTGTTAAAAATGTGCAAGTATAAACTGATTACATGTCATTAATGATATTGTTATTGCCTATTTAGTATTGTTATAACCACCGATAATCTCTTTTAATAATAATAATTCACAATTTTATCATGATTACTTTGCAGTTCCTAAAATATTGATTTCATTTACCATTTTAAATTACAGTTTTCGGTCGTAAGACCTAAACAAATTTTTAAAATTTTAAAACCGTAAGGTTTCACATTGTTCTGATAAGTTAAACAAATTGATGTCCAATCTATAAAAATGATTGCCATTATTGTATTAAAATCGTCAATCGTGTTTATTATTATTTTATTGATACAAAAATATGTTGATTTGATTAAAAAATAATGAAACCGGCGTTATAAGTTGTCATAAAATGATATGTGACTTGTACTAATGTTTCCAAATATCATTAATAATCAGTGCGTTAATATACAAAAAATGTATTGTAAAGATACGATTAAATATTGAATTCGATTAGTTTATCAATTTTTATCACACTCTTAGAGATATGATATTGAATATGAATTGAAAAATGTAACAATTATTTTTAAGCTAGTTGATCTGGACTTTGTATTATATGGTTCTTGCAGATGAACGATTTCATACTGTGCAACATAAAGTCAGACACTGAGAGCAAAACGATGTACACACTGCAACTTTATCGTTTTATTCGACACTTTTGTTGTCAATTTGTAAACGTTCTGCTTCATTCTGCAAAGACATTATCTATTCTTTAAGTTTAAAAATATTCTTAATTAAAATATTCGAATACGGTAATGTCTTCTTAATAAAGATAGTCAGACAGTTTTGATAAAATCTAAAGAGATTCATCGGAATGCCATTCAAGTATTCTAAATTATGAATATTGCGCCTGGCAAGACATTGTAGTTTGCGTCCTTATAAGCCAAAACTGTGGCATAAAAGGTGCTGTAACGATTCTTCCTTTTCCTCATCTAAACTGCTTCTAAACAAAATCAGTTGTTTAGGAGCAGTTTCTAGGATAACAAACACGTTTCTACATACGTCTGATCATACAATGACCCGTGATGACACCTACTAAAAAGCCTTATAGATACCCAGTCGAAACAGACAGCAAGTTGAACTTTCACCAAGTGACCAATTTTAGTTTTATAAATTTTATTGAGCATAACAATCAAAGGGGTCAGAACATACGAAAAATTCATCTTCAGAAGGCTCCTATATATAGTTGAATCGGAACTATTAGATGGCGTGCACACAATTTTTATTTTTTGAAAATATTTTGCTACTATACACTAGTAGATTTTAAATAGGTTTGGGAGTTATACGTTCTTTATTTTAATGTTTAAGGCCAAGATAATTTTTATGGATTTTTGGTTCATAACTTTCTTATTTAAAAACAGATCAGAATACCCTCCATCATTTTTTGATGGTGGGTGTAAATTTTGGGTTGAGGTCTAGCAGAACAAAAATTATTAAAATTTTAAATGTAAATTACTGGAGTGAGGAATTAATATGACTTATATAAATAATGTAAAACGAACGGAATTTCATTCCCATTAAAAGAGTTTAAAGCTTCGACAAAGTGGATAAGATAGTTTATTTTATAAATATGAATCTTTTCTATGAAATCCTTTTTTTTTTTAGGAATATAGTTGAATAAAAACGAATCTAATCAATCATTTTTTCATTTTTAGTTAATGCTGAAGCACATTCTTGTTATCAATGCGACGGAGCTGATTCTTGTGAAGATCCCCAGACTGCAGAATGCAAAAATGTTAAGGAAAATGACAAATGTTTTATGCGTTTCGAAACCAGTAGCAATGATGTCATACAATTAGGTTGTCTATCGGATTTCATTTCAGAAGAAGAAGTTGTGGAATTAATTAAGAGCAAGGCTTTGTATGTTTGTCATGGTGCAAATTGTAATGGCTTTGAAAATCTACCAAATCCCAACCAGTGTACAGTATGTTCATCTAGTAATGAAGAAGCCTGCGCCACTAAACCCAACACTATCATAAAACAACAATTGTGTAATATTATGCCTTTCACGCAATGTTATCAGCGTGTTATCGGAAATGTAACTGAACGTGGTTGTTTAGACGATTTAGAGGGTGATGAATTTTACAAATGTTTAACTGGTGACGACGCTAAATGTAGCGTTTGTGAAGGAAAAGGCTGTAATGAAGACGTGAGTGTGAAAAAGATCCTAACTTTATTTCATGTCCTTCATAGTTTTCTTTTAAATTTTATCATTTCATTAGATTATACCCAGTGATCGCAAACGTTGTCAACGTTGTAACTCAGTATCGGATGCAAATTGTGAAACTTCTCCAGCCGCTTTATCAGTATGTCCCGTGTATGATGCAAAAGATGCCTGTGTAGCTGTCTTAGAAAATGGCATCACAAAACGTGGTTGCAAATCCGAGTTTGTTTGCGATTCACGATTGAAAAATTGTCAATATTGCACTACTGATGGTTGTAATACTTTTAACATAAAGAGACGGTACGATGATCTTTATGGAATTTTCCAAGATCTTCCATTGAATTGTAATACATGCAAAGGTGATGATTGTGACCCAGGCAAACCACGTAACCCCAATAAATGTGAAGATGATCCCTATCAAGATTGTTTGACAGTATTTGATGTTAATGGTAAAGTGATTCAACGTGGTTGTGAATTTAATGTATTAGCCGAACAAAAGTCACACTGTGATTTACATCCCGAATTATGTTTTACTTGCAAGTCTAATGCCTGCAACGACATGACTGATTTCAAAGAATATCAAGAATGTTTATATTGTGATGCTACCACAAATCCCGATTGTTTATTCAATCCTAGTGCCATAACTACAACACGTAAATGTGCATTGGGTTGTGTCTCTTCTCTCTATCCTCGCAAATCAAATTCTAAAGTGCTTGATTTCGTGCGTACATGCTTAGAAGATATTGAGCCAGATAACCGCGATTTATGTACTGAAGAAAATAATTGTGTGAAATGTTCTAAAGATAAGTGCAATGTAGATGTATTACCTAATGAAGAGCGCCTTTCATGTCTTCATTGTGAGGGAGATAATTGTGATGAACCCGTTTCGCAAAAATGCATTGGCTACACTCCTAATGATCAATGCTATATGTATTTCGATAATGTAACTTTGAGTGTTGTACGTATGGGTTGTCGTAGTGAAGTTGAGAGTAGCCAATTGAAAGCCGAAATCAAACAGTTCTTTATTTGTGATGGGCATGATTGCAACAATTATAAAAACTTGCCCGATGCTTTATTCTGTTCTGCTTGCAATTCTGAAGATGATGAAAACTGTGCCGTTGATCCCTCAAAGGTAACGACTCAAGATAGATGCGGTAACCATCCATACACTCAGTGCTTTACTCGTATACGCGATGGTAAGTTTTTGACGACCCAATATTATACATTTGCAAATGTTTTAATTATTCTTTCTTTAGATGGTCACACTGAACGTGGTTGTTTATCAAAGTTACCGACAGATGTTTTCATAAGTTGTCATGATGGCCACCCAGATTCCAAATGTAGAATCTGTACGGAAAACAATTGTAATAACAAGATTTATCCATCGAGTCGTCAATATTGTTACCGCTGTAATTCTACCACCGATATTAATTGTGAAGAAGAGCCCAAAGTTGTACAACCTTGCCCCCTTTATCTTGAAAACGATGCTTGTATTACCCAATGGGTTGATGGTATTACACGACGCGGTTGCGCATCTGAAATAACTTGTGAAGGTTTGGGACGTCAAAATTGTCGTAAATGCTCTGGAGATGCTTGCAATGATATATCATTAGCTAGTCAGTATATTGGTGAACCCGGAATGTTTACCGATCTACCCCTTAACTGTAACCAATGTAATGGTATTGAGGAATGCAAATTATCGACTGACACTCTCGGAGTTTGTAGTGGAAATTTGAAGCAAACTTGTACAACAGTTTTAAATGAAAATGGTGATGTTGTTGCTCGTGGATGCAGTGACAGTGTAGAGAATGCTTGTTTAGCCGAAGGAAATCTCTGCGTTGATTGCAAATCGAATGGTTGTAATTCTGCCAATAACGAGAATGATTTTAAAGATTGTATTTACTGTGATGCTAAAAACGGCGATGATTGCACATTTAATGTTGATGCCATTAAACGCACCCGCAAATGCCACAAGGGTTGTATGACAGCTCTTTATCCACGTACTAAAGATGAACATCCTGTTTATGAATTGGTACGTACGTGTTTAGATGACAAGGATTTGGATGATCGTAACAAATGTGAATCTTCACAAGATCCAAAATGCAAATCTTGCTCTGGCGAAAAATGTAACAAAGATGACTTGGGTAAACGCAAATCTTGCTACCAGTGCAAGGGAGACGAATGTCAGTTGCCCGAATCAAAAACATGTCGTGCCGTAATGGACAATGACCAATGTTTTATACAATGGGATGAGAGGGGATCTATTGTGGAGTTGGGATGTAAGAGCAAATATGATCCCGCTGAAGTCGATATTCTGTTGAAAGCAAAATATTTGTGGTTGTGTGATGATGATAATTGCAATGACATTGAAAATATTCCAAAATCACAAACATGTGTTATCTGCAATTCTAGAACAGATTCAAATTGTGCTCTTAATCCCAAAGGCGTTAAGGCTTATACAACATGTGCTAAAACACCATACACCCAATGTTACAGTCGCGTATTGGAGAGTAAGTATTCTGAGAGTATGTTGTTAAGTAGAATAATGAAATTTTACATGTTGTTGTTTTATGTTACAGATGGTCATACCGAACGTAATTGTTTGTCTAATTTAGAGGGAGATATGTTCCTTGACTGTCTTTACAATAAAAATAGTACCAAGTGTACAACATGTGTTGGTGAAAAATGCAATCAAGAGGTAGAGTTTAATGTATATGAATATATTTCAGTAACGTCTAATTTTCGAATGTTTTATATTAGGTTTATCCAAATAATCGTTTATCGTGTCACGTTTGTTCGTCAACTACTTCTGCTACTTGTGAATCTAAACCCAATGCATCTCAAATTTGTCTTTTGTATGCACCCGAAGACAAATGTGTAGTGTCTGTAGATCTTAACGGCAATACCGTACGTGGTTGCAGTTCACAAGTAAGTTGCAGTGCATCCGACGTCACAATGTGTGAAGAGTGCGTTGGTGATGCCTGTAATGTGGCCAATTTAAAACGTAAATCAGATGGCAAACCTGGACAGTGGCAATCTCTACCTTTGACCTGTTTAAGTTGTAATGGTTTGGAAGACTGTGCTGCTAACTCAAGTGAAGAAAAATGTTCGAACTCTGAATATTGCATGACAGTATTCGATACTACTGGCAAAGTTGTAAGACGTGGTTGCAGTGATGCCGTAGAAAAAGAGCAAGGTTCTTATTGTGATTCAAATTCATCAAATTGCTTCAATTGCAATTCCAATTTATGCAACAAAGCCAACAGCTTAAATAATTACAACGATTGTATTTATTGTGACTCTGAAACTAATCCAGATTGTGCTCTAAACCCATCTGTTGTTGGAAACCGTCGCAAATGTAATGGAGATTGTATGACAGCTCTTTACCCAGTAGCAAACAGTACCACATTTGAACTTGTTCGCACATGCCTTGATGATAAGGATCCTGCTGACCAGACAGCTTGTTCAAATGGAAGTTCTGCGGAATGCAAATCTTGCTCTGGTCGTGCCTGTAATACACATAAATTGCCTGAAAATCGTTTATCGTGCTACCATTGCCAAGGCGAAGACTGTGAAGAAGCTCAGAAATCAGAATGTTTGAAATACAAAAAAGATGATCAATGTTTTATACTTTTTGATGACATAAGTGATATTGTTCAGATGGGCTGTGTTAGTGATCTGGATGACAAATTTGTAACAAATAATCTTCATCTCTTATACGTTTGCAATTCTGGAGATAATTGTAATGGCTATGAAAATATTCCTAAACCCACTTTATGTGCTTCGTGTAACTCCAATAATGATGAAGACTGTGCTTCCCAACCAGAGAATATTCCAAATATGGTTACATGTTCTGCTTTGCCAAACACTCAGTGTTTCACAAAATTAAACAAAGGTACAATTTATTTAGTTCTTATTTTCATTTACATGTTTTAATTTAAACTAATTTCAGATGGTTCTACGGAACGTGGTTGTGTAAACAGTTTGAGTCCAACACAAATTAACACTTGTCTCAGTGGCTCCGATAGCAACTGTAATACCTGTACTGGTGACAGATGTAATATTGAGGTAAAATTTTAATAATATTTAGCGATTAATTTTTAATTACACCTTTGATTTAATTCTGCAGATTTTCCCAGCTAATCGTCGTAGTTGCCAACGCTGCAACACTAAAGACGATCCAGATTGCGAAAGTTCGCCAGATTTTGCATCCGTCTGCCCTGTCTACTCTGCCAGTCAATATTGTGCCACTAAATTGGTAAATGGCCACACTTATCGTGGCTGCAGCACTGACTTTACGTGTGATGATAGTGATAAACAATACTGTCGTTTGTGTTATGATGCCGACAATTGTAATGTTGTCGATTTAGTCGGTACTGATATTGGGTATCCTGGTAATTGGCAAGGGGTGCCCATCAATTGTTACACATGTAAAAATGAAGAATGTAATGAACAGCTACCTATACAGGTATGCAGCAACAATAACAAACAAAACTGTGGTACAGTTTTTGCTCCAAATGGCACTGTTGTTGAACGTGGTTGTTCAGATATTATTTATTCTGGTGAAAATGCCAACTATTGTGACGAACATCCTGATTACTGTAAATTCTGTAAATCCAGTGGTTGTAACTCGGCAAAGAGTTTAAACGATTTCGATGAATGTTTGTTCTGTGAAGGCGCCGAGAATTCGGAATGCGTTTCCCATCCTGAAAATATTAAACGCACACGTTCATGTCACAAGGGATGCATGACAGGTTTATATCCACGTAAACAGGAAGATAATCCAGCCTTGGAATTGGCGAGAGGATGTTTAGATGATTTGGACTTGGATGATCGCGAAGACTGTAAAGCTGGCAAGAAACCTTATTGTCAAGCTTGTGATGGTAAATCTTGTAATACCGCTAAAATTCCCGAAAAAAGATTGAAGTGTAATGTTTGTAATGGTGGCAACTGTGATGAACCAACGAGTTCTGAATGTACAGCATTCCGTGAAAATGATCAATGCTTCACATTGTTTGATGAAGAAAATGATGTGCAACGCATGGGATGCGCTAGTGATTTAGATAATTCCGAATTGGTCAAATATTCGCGTCAATTACTCTTGTGTAATGGCGATAATTGTAATACATTTGAGAGTTTTCCCTCTCCAATTGCTTGTAGATGGTGTAACTCTTTAGATGACCCCGAATGTGCTTCAAAACCAACAACTACTGTTGCTACAGTTTGTCACCTTTTGCCAAATACAGAATGCTTTACAAGAATTGATAAAGGTAAAAAAGACAGTTGTAAGGTGCTTTGAAATTAAAATATTTACACTTTTCTATTTCTTATAGATGGTGTCACACATCGCGGTTGTTTATCTGATGTGGATGATAATGTGTTCGCCGATTGTACAAGTGGAAACAGTTTCTCTTGTAAGGTGTGCAACTCAAACAATTGTAATGCCGATATTTATCCCGAAGGCCGTCGCAGTTGCATTCAGTGCGATTCAGCTGTTTTCTCCGGATGTGAAGATAATGCTAAAGATTTCGCTAGCATCTGCCCCACCTATGACGAAAACGATAGCTGTGTTACAAAATTAGTAGGTGATCGCACTATACGCGGTTGTGCTTCGGACTTCACCTGCGATACCAGCGACCGTGATACATGTCGCATATGTAACACTACTGATAACTGCAACACCGTCAACTTATTACCTGGTTTCGTTGGACAACCAGGAAAATGGCAGGGGTTGCCTCTGAATTGTTACCACTGTGAAGGAGAAGAATGTAAGAATGGAAATGGTTTGGTAGGCAAATGCGAGGGCAACAATTTACAAACATGTATGACGGTATTTAATGCTGCTGGAACAGTTGTAAAACGTGGTTGCAGTGATGATGTTTTCAGCACAGAGTCCGAATATTGCGACGAAAATCCCGATAAATGTTTAGCTTGTAAATCAAACGGTTGTAATAATGCCAAGAGCTTAGATGATTATGTTGATTGTTACTTCTGTGATTCTTCAGACAGCAACAGCTGTTCTGTGAACTTTGATTCCACTAAAACTAAGACACGTAAATGCCACAAGGGCTGTATGGTAGCTTTATATCCTCGTACAAGTGCAAATGATCCAGCTTATGAACTATCTCGCTCTTGTTTGGATGATTTGGATTTAGACGATCGCGAATTATGTGCCAACGGCGAAAAAGAATATTGCCAAACTTGTGATGGTTCTCGTTGCAATACTATGAGTGTACCAGAAGAACGTTTTGAATGCTATAAGTGCGTTGATGATGACTGCGAAGACATGGAATCTCAACAGTGCAACTCGTATCATCCCAATGACCAATGTTATGTATTGTACAACAATGAAAGCTCAATTGTTGGCATGGGTTGTCGTAGTGAATTCGAAATGGAAACTGTTAATGAATTAGTAAAACAAAAACAATTGCTGATTTGTAATGACAAGAATTGTAATGCACCTGAAAATTTGCCTACACCAAAATTCTGTTCTGTTTGTAATTCAGCAGAAAATCCTCTATGTGCAACAAATCCCAATTTGGTAGACAACATACAGCGATGTGCCGCTTTACCATATACAGAATGTTTCACTCGTGTTAACAATAGTAAGTATATTTTTAATATGTAAAATTTCGAAAACACTTTTAAATTATTTTTTGCTCTAGATGGATACACTGAACGTGGTTGCTTGGGAACTCTTAAAGATGTCGATGCTTTTTACGGTTGTTTGATGAAAACAGATGGTTTATGTGAGACATGCATTGGAGATAAGTGTAATGAAATTGATGTATTCCCCGAAGATCGCAAGAAATGTCAACAATGTAATTCTGCTGTCGATCCAAAATGCGCCTCAGCACCAAATAGTAACAAGGTTTGTGAACTTTATAAAGAGGATGATTATTGTGTAACTAATTTCCGTGACGGTGTTACAACTCGTGGTTGTGGATCTATCATGAAATGCGATAATGAAAATGATCCACGCACATGCCGCACATGTAAAGGCGATGGTTGTAATACGATTAACTTAGAAAAGATTATTGAAGATGGCACCCCTGGAAGATGGCAAGATTTACCAATCACTTGCTACACTTGTAGTGGAGAGGAAGAATGTCAATCCAAAGGATATTTCCGTTCCTGTGTAAATAATCCCATACAAAATTGTATGACAATATTCAATTCTAATGGCAAGGTAGTAGAGAGAGGTTGTAGTGATCCAGTAGAAGCTGATTACCAGAAATACTGTGAAGAAAATCCCGACAAATGTTTGCGCTGTAACTCCAACGGCTGTAATCAAGCTAACAGCTTAGGAGAATATGTTGAGTGCTTATCTTGCGATTCAGATACCAATGGAAATTGCATTTCAAATGTTGGAAACATAACAAAGACTCGCCAATGTTACAAATATTGTATGACTGCTTTATATCCCCGTTTCAAAGAAGAAAATCCTTCATATGGTTTATCCAGGTCTTGTTATGATGACATGGATGTTGATGATCGTGATTTATGTGCTGCTGGAAAGAAAGAGAACTGTAAGGTGTGCAATACTGCCAACTGTAACATCATCCAAATTCCCGAAAAACGTCACAGCTGTTACATTTGTAACGGCGATGAGTGTCAAGATCCAAAGATCCAAGAATGTCCAACATATCGTCCCAATGATAAATGTTATACACGTTTCGATGAAAGGAATTCTATTGTAGCATTCGGCTGTCGCAGTGAATTCAGCAATGAAGAAGCCGACTATTTGTTGAAACAAAAACGTCTACATCTTTGTGATGGTGAAAACTGCAATACTTTTGATAATCTTCCTGATGCTCAAAACTGTATACTCTGTAATTCTCGTACCGATAAGAATTGTGCCGTAAATCCAACCGCTGTCACTGGACGAACAAGATGTTCTCGTTTACCATTTACTCAATGTTATACTCGTGTCCTAGAAGATGGTGCTACCGAGCGTAATTGCTTGTCAGATTTGAAAGACGAGGAATTTTTAAGTTGCTTAGATGGTTCTTCTTCAACTTGTAAATCATGCCAGGGTGATAACTGTAATAACGATGTGTACCCCGATTACCGCCTCAAGTGCCATATTTGTGATTCAAGCGCTGACCCTAACTGTGAAGCCAATCCCAACAGTTTGAACATTTGCCCAATATTTGATGCTGAAGACACTTGCGTAACCGCATTCCGCAACGATGTTACATATCGTGGTTGTAGTTCAAGTTTGGTATGTGATGTTACAAATCCAAGGTCCTGTGTTAAATGTAGTGGAGAAGGTTGTAATACCATCAATTTGGCCAATAAACAAGACGACAACTTTGGTAAATGGCAAGATCTACCATTGACTTGTCTTAGCTGCGTGGGCAATGATTGTAATTCAGAAGTAACAACAGAGTCTTTGACTTGCGAACTTAATAATGAACAAGATTGTGTGACCGTTTTTGATGCTAGTGGAAAAGTTGTACGTCGTGGCTGCTCCGATAGTGTTGAGAATGAATATTGTTCCAATAAAGAAAACAACTGTTTCAATTGCAAGTCAAATAATTGTAATAATGCCACCTCAAAAGTTGATTTTGTGGAATGTGTTTACTGCAATTCCTTTAAAGATCCAGAATGTATATGGAATCCATTGAGCTCTGCCCACAAGACAAGACAATGTCATGGCGGTTGTATGACAGCTCTATTTCCCTCAGATAGTTCAGAAAATCCTTCGTATGATTTAATCCGTACATGTCTTAATGATAAAGAAGTCAAAGACCAGCAAACTTGTTTGGGAGGTAAAGACGATAAGTGTTCCGCATGTAATGGCAGCAAATGTAATACAAATAATGTTCCCGAAACACGTCTCTCCTGCCATACATGTGTAGGTGAATCATGTGATGAACCAGAGATCAAAATATGTCCATTGTATAAGGAAAACGATAAATGTTTCATTCAATTTGACGATACAAACAGTGTTTCGGAAATGGGATGTCTTAGCTCTTTCCGTAATCAAAACTTGGAAAATATCATAAAAACAAAGAAGGTTTATGTTTGCTCGGGTGAAAATTGTAATTCATTTGACAAAATTCAAGGCGCTCAATCTTGTGCAGTTTGTGATTCTGAAGACGATGTTTCATGTGCTGTAAATCCTTTGGAAATTGGTACATTTAACACTTGTAGTGTATTGCCCTACACAAGTTGTTATAGCAAATTAACTGAGCGTAAGTAAATCGATTTATATATTTCGGCATGATTTCTGATATAATTATTTTACGAATCTTCCTTTCGAGCAGAAGGTACAACGCAAAGAGGTTGTTTGACCGACTTACCAGCAGATGATTTTGCTGCCTGTGTGCTAGGTAATGACAAGAATTGTGGAATCTGTAACGAAAATGGCTGTAACCGTGAGGTAAGCTTTATTATTTCAGGTTTTGTGTATCCTTATTATAAATAATTGATTTTTTAAAGATATTCCCCGCCGACCGTCAACAATGTTTCACTTGTACATCTGAGGAAGAGTCCAACTGTGATTCCTTCCCCACCTCCAAGAAAGCCTGTCCCCTTGTAAGTGACACTGAATCCTGTGTGACTGCTTTAAGTGGTAACGTGACTGTACGTGGTTGTAAATCATCCATATACTGTGATGCCAATGATAGTTCTACCTGTCGTTCTTGCTTCGGCAATGAATGTAACTCTATCGACTTATTAAACAAAAAAGATGATGATTATCATGGCGTATGGCAAGATCTTCCCCTTAAATGTCACACTTGTGAAGGAGAACACTGCTTGCATTCATTGGGTCCAACTGTAAGCTGTTCTAGTCGCAACATCAATCAGGATTGTATGACGGTATTCGATGAATTGGGACGTGTAGAAAGACGTGGTTGTTCTGATGATGTTGAAGACTACAAGGATTTGTATTGCAGACAGCATCCTGAACGTTGTTTCAGATGTAAGTCCAATGAATGTAACTTTGCTTGGAGTATGGAGGAATATGTTGAGTG
This sequence comes from Chrysomya rufifacies, assembly GCA_014858695.1. NCBI lineage: Eukaryota > Metazoa > Arthropoda > Insecta > Diptera > Calliphoridae > Chrysomya > Chrysomya rufifacies. Next base: position 2,585 of record JACGTJ010007866.1, on the reverse strand, counting down.
TTCGTTCTGTGATTCTGCAAATGAACCTTTCTGTGTACTTAATCCCGATTACAATGGATTTAAATCCAGAAAATGTTACAAGAGTTGTATGGTTGCCCTTAAGGGTCAACAAGTCATTCGTTCATGTTTAGACGACAAAGAAATCTGGGTACAAAATAAATGTCAACAAAGTGACTCCGAAGAATGTGCCGCCTGCTCTGGCGATAATTGCAACAATTTCCCATTCCCCCTAGATCGCCTGAAGTGTCATGTCTGTACTGGCCCATCGTGCACTAACAGCATGGGTCAATATTGTGAGTTATACAATAAATATGATTACTGTTTTGCAAAATACGAAAACGGTTTGGTAAATCTTATGGGCTGTACTTCGTCCCAAAATGCTTCTGACATTGAAAAATGGGATGCCGAAAATAAATTATACAAATGTAGAGGCAACGATTGTAATGAATTATCACGCTTACCTAAGGGCGGTGTATGTTTATCATGTGATTCTAGCAAAACTCCTGGTTGTGCTCAAAATCCCCTAGAAGTTAACAGCACTGAAACTTGTCCAGCTCCAAATGATAAATGTGTTACTCATATTGATGCTCAAGGTCACACCCATAGAGGATGTTTCAATAATTTAAGTCCAAGCGAACAATCATGCGAAGCCCTTGGAACGTGCTCCGTTTGTACTGGTCAAAAGTGTAATAATCAGGTAAAACAAACACAAAAATATGTCAAATAATTGCATTGATTAACACATTGTTTTCAACCTATATAGATCTACCCATCCAATCGTCGCAAATGTCATATTTGTAATTCAGTATCGGATGGAAACTGTAAAGAAAGTCCGTTCAATTTACAAGTTTGTCCCATATATGATGCCAATGACAAATGTGTATCCTCTTTGACTGATGATGGATTCCTAACACGTGGCTGTGCCTCGCAAGTAAAATGTGAAAACACCGACAGTAATTATTGTGATGTTTGCAACTCGGATGGATGTAACACTGCGGCACTTAAAGGTTCCGCCAATATGGCTACTAACAGTCTTTTCTTAACCCTAATACTTGCATTTGTATCGGTATTAGTATTGAAATATTGAAATTCATTAGTAAATATTAATATACCGTAAGAGACCTCAAATCACTCATTCATCCATCCAGTTATATATCATATAAATAATATCTACACCATTAGAATACTATATAAAGTCTTAAACGAAATTAATTGTTTTATATATTATTATTATTATTATTTTTTTTTGCATTTTGTTTGTACTTGCATATAAGCGTATATATTATTATATAATATACAATTTTTCTATATTTTTGGAAATTACGCTACTCCGAAATAAGTGTATAATAATTTTTAAATTAATTAAGATTTCTAATGTAGATTTGTTTAAAAATGAAATTACATTAAATAAAAACGAAATATTATTTAAATAAAATGGTAATGTTTGAAATTTTGGTATACTTGAAAACGGTCGACTTTAAGACAAACAGAGTCGCAACACATATCTATACGTATCAGGATTTTACGTTATCTCCTGCTGCCGGCAATTGGGTGTTAGTTTTCTACACTTTTCATAAAATTATTATTCTGAATTACGCAAATAAGTTAAAATGTACAAAATAAACAAATTTACAATAACAAAAACTAAGATATATCTAAAATTACCCTGAGTGAAATTCTTGATTTAGGCGATTTAAACTATATACCAATATTTAGAGATCATGATTTTGATCAGTACATGAACAATACTCAAAGTGACTTCTCACTTGAATTGTTCATAGTTTAAATAAAATTATTTACAAGTGAATTGGAACACTCCTATGAAAAGAAGGTGATATTTAAGATTGTCAAAAGTATACAATAGAGTATAAATGTTGATAGAATTTAGATGGAATAGTGACAAATATAATCATTGATCAATACATATGCATCTTTTTAAGATATATTCACGTCAGTGTCATTCACGAAGTATTAGATCTGGGGTTAACTACCTCTCGAACGCCGTATTTTTTGTGATAAAAAAACAGTATCATATGATCCAAAAGATGTGTCATTTCATTTGAAATTTCAACAGGAAATGTTGGCAGAAACTCTACTAAAGTTTTATATAATATGGTAACAGAAACCAGATGAGAATACTATATTCGGCTGTGCAGAATCTTATATACCCTCCACCACATAGTAGAAATAAGATTTTACCTTGAAATTCATTCGATTTAAAAGCTTAAAACTTCAAATTTATATAAGGAGAATTGAAACAAGTGAGAATACTATATTCGGCTGTG
>JACGTJ010007852.1:0-10393 GCA_014858695.1 Chrysomya rufifacies | reverse complement strand
CGGCCCTCATTATATTTTGGTCTATATGAAATGCTACATTCTGACTGGCATAAAATTGTGTGCAAGTGATACTTAAAAAATCATCATCAGCCATTAAAATACGCCATGTTTGAATATTTTTCGTTTTAGTATAAACATTTTTTTATATATTTTTCTACATAACGTTATTGTATGAAAAAATATAAAAAAAATGAAAAAATATAAAAAAAATGTTGACTGATAGTCGCTATAAAAATACATTTATTTAAAATTATTCAGTACTTTAACTGTCACCGAGTTCAATCGTTGATTGTCTATAACAAAAACAAAAAACACATAAAAAACAAGTGAAAAATAGAGGAAAACTGAAATAGTTTGTCCAAAGATCATTTGAAAAATAACAAATAAAAAAAAACTTTGATGTACGTACGTATAATAAGCATTTTTGTTTTTGTTCTTTTAGTTTTGATATTCATACATACATATGTATAGAATTTTATTCGTATAGGAAATAGTTAGAATATTGTATCACTAAGTGTTGTTCAAATGAAGTTACACAATATATAAGCGGGTCCGAACGACCCATCATCAACCATTCATATGTCAATCTATCTAACAAGTAATTTACTACTTCAAGCAAGTTTTGAAAAGATTTTTTTTATTTTATATTATAAATTGTTCGTTACTTATTATATTTGCATGAGGTAGAAGTTATAAAATGATGTACAAATATATTAGTTATCCTATTTAAATAAAAGAGTTCCAGACATTTTCTCAACATTAAATTTTTAGTGAATTTAAGACTTATTTTTGTTTAGTCTCATATGTTCTTACCATGTTATAATATAATTTACTTTTTTTTTTTGAAATTTTATTTTTTCGAATTTTTATATTAAACATATTTTTCTATGCAACAAAATATTCTTTCGAAATTAACAGAAATTTTAATGGAAATCATCAGCAGCATATTGCCGTTGGGGACTTTAGTAGCAAAAATTCCTATTTTTATCAATCTGGCCACTCGTTGTACTCCATTTTACATTTAGCTGTTATTGTTCCGTTATTATTAAAAAGTCATTAAAATTCATGTAAAACAATATTTAAATGCTTTTTATAAATCACTATAAATTTTAAAATCAAATTATCAAAACTTCATTTCAAAATAAGGTAATATCTCGGAAACTAGATAATGCATTTTACAAAATATAATTTGAATGATTGGCATTTTGAAGAACTTTAAAAAATTAAGATACTGCAATCGATATACAAATCTAAAACTTCTGTAAAACTTATATTTTGCGACGTAAGATATTTAATCGTGAAACCACCAGACTTGTTTGTTTCAATAAAAACTGATTATAAAAATCAATAAGAAAATTATGGAGCCGGTTAACCCTTTTTATTTTTAAAAATTTTTTTTGTTCAAATGTCAGATTTTCGAGTTATTCGAAAACTGGTTTTTGAAAAAAACCAAAACAATAGATCTTCCTATCAATTACTTTTAAAATCGTTTTTGAGGACTATTTATAAGCGTAAGTGATTTTAAAACTGAAATAAAGTTAATTATCGTACTTGATTTATAAATCATATTACGCCAAAGTCATTACAAAAGTGTTCTAAGAGCTTAAAAAAACCACAAATGATTTCAGACAATCGGAATGACATCAATTTAATATATCAGTTTCAAATCAACGAAGTGATTTTAAATCTCTTGTAATTTGAAATTACATGGTTGCAGAGCAGTCCTGAACAATTGATTCGAAAAAGAACGGTTACATATCTGATTGATTGAACTCAATATAACCAATAAGGAAGGAAAAAGATATGATCTCGATTTTTTTTTTGCTTATCGCTTCAAAACTCTCCAACAAGAAAAATCTGTGATGTATAAAATTTTTAAGAAAAAAAAATGTGCTTATATCAGGGTTAATAACTCAAAAATCCAATAAAAAATTGAATTTTATATAATGTCACACATATAAAAATGGATTATATACATATCTTGATTAATTAAGATAATTGAGCAAACAGGTAAAATACGTGATCGCAAAATAGTAAAAATCTGCCAATGCTTAGCTTTTCAAAACACAAAAAGAAATAAATTATTAAAAAAAAATCAATATAAATATAACTTCTTCATAATTTGGAATCCCGCACAAAAATTAGAGAAATGGGTTATCCCGTTATTCCCGTCCGGAAAACTCAAATTATTTCCTTGTTATGCTGTCATTTGTGTTTTAAGAGGCTAAAAACAGAGACTAAATCGGAAGTTTATTAAAGTTAGCAAATGAAATGATCATTGATTGGAACCATGCTACTATAAACAACACAGTTAATTTTAAAATGATCCTCCACCAGGAAGCAATTTTATAATTTCCAGTAGCGTTACTATTTTTCGATAAATTTTATTATGATTTACTTCTTTTCAGTGGCTATCCAAAATCCAAATTTCATTATAATAAGATCCACAATTTTATTATTCACCTTTAACGGAATAAGTTTATGATCATTGATATATGTACATATTTCATCACTCACTTACTGTCATTTGTTTTCATGTGGGACACGTGTTATGTCGACATACTCATATTATGTGTATTACCTTTCAACATACATACGAGTTTGAGCATAGCTATTTTCAACCACCTATTTAACATTTAGTAAAAATTTAGAATTTCATAAAGAAGTTTATGTTTAGTATGTTAAGGATCTTTTTTTTTTGATACCAAATTAGAGGGTGAGTTTTTTTCTGTTAAGTTTCTCGTGTGTAATTTATTTGCGATCAATTTTTATTAGCGCGTGTCACGCTCTATTCCTGTCACATTGATCACAACATTTTTGGTTTCTGTTCTGTTATGCTGGTACTTTTCCTTAATGTTTTGCTTTTTTTTTGGTCATTTAATAATTTAAATATATTTTCTTATTTTACACTAAGGGGTCGTCATGAATTTTACTTGCTTTTGTCGTACGCTCGTGTGAAATATGGGTTTTTACTTAATAAATAACTTTGAAGTTTGGGATTTTTCGACAGGATTTAAAATAGGGGCATGTGCGAATTTTTGAATAAGTTTTTTTTTCTTTTGTTAAAGATTGAAATATTGAATAATTCGATTTTTTACATTAAACTTATGTTTCTATGCAACAAAATATTCTTTCGAAATTAACAATTTTACTAGAAATCATCAGTAACATTGCCGTTGGGGACTTTAGTAGCAAAAATTCCCATTTTCATCAGTCTGGCCATTACTATTATTCCGTTATTATTACATTAGTAGCAAAAATTCCCATTTTCATCAGTCTGGCCACTACTATTGTTGCGTTATTATTAAAAAGTTATTAAAATTCATTTAAAACAATATTTAAATGCTTTTTGTAAATAAGGAAATCACTATAGAACTATTTAAAATATTCACCTTCTGAAACTATTTAAAATATTCACCTTTGAAATTATATTGGTTTTCAACCAATTAAATGATCGAAATTGAAAAAATATATATTTTAATTTAATTTGATCCATAAAACAGAACATAATTATTTAAAGTTTCACTCTTGAAAATATACGATCAAATTTTTGATTAATTTCATATAACTATTTTTGAGATCTAGGGTTAGACTAGGGTTTCTTTTAAACTTATTTAATGAAAATCGTATTGGAATTAGTTAATACATTATTTAAGCTTTACACAGTCTAAATCTGCGGTCCTATTCTTCCAACTTGGAATAGGATTACGAGAGTTGTTCGTTTAGTATATATTAAATGGTTCAGTTCAAGTTATGTTAAATTTAAATTTGAACTTATTAAGGTATTCCCTACTTCAGATATAATGCAAATCAGCAAATGTAACAATTAACATTTTAATCTTTTAAAAATCAATTTTTTAATTGATTAGTCAACCAAGAAAACTTTATCCTGTATCATTACAAAACGGATCAATCACATGCTAGGTGTTGGAGAAGAATCTGTCCAATCAAGTGAAATCATTTGTAGCGTTATATATACGTTCAAACATACAATGTCACATAATGTTACTGACCAAATACTTTATTGACTCTTTATCGAACAAATTTCTAGTTCGCGACATTTGCGAATAAACCAACCTTGTTTTTGAGGATTGGCGATGATATTTTGTACATTGATTGGCGATTAAAGAGACCTTGTTCTTTAGGATTGGCGATGCTATTGGACTTTTATTTCTTCTTAATGAATTATAAAATAGTGACCCTATGTAATCACAAAAATGTCTAAAGATAGCATAAATATCCAAGAAAGGCTTAAACCTAAAATGACTCTTAGAAATTTAATTCATTTTAAAAGTCCTGGCATTAATAAAAAATGATTAGGTTTTTGTATGATTTACTGTTAAAGTGTCTATTTTTTACTTTACGAGTTCAAAATTTAGAAATCACATCTTTCTAGTATGGTCTAGTTTGTCAAAACGATTTTGAAGCCATACTGACGGCTCTAATTAAAAGTTAAATAATTTATTGAAAAATATTTATGAAATGTTTTAAAAAATGTTAATAATTTATAATTGTAAAGTAGAATTATACAAAAAAACTTAATGATTCGTTTCTCTGTTTCTTAGTTAACGCTAAATAAAGTTAAAAGAAAAAAAAAACTAAGAAGAACAATAAGCTGATATTATTTTTAAAATCGAATAGTTCTTATTGGAAATTTATTTTTCTTGCTGGTTTGATTACCAACTGCAAACCTTAACTGTAAAGTCATTTCTACATCAAAAGGACAAAAAATTATTTTTATTTTCTCAGGATCTGTTAAATATGCTGGCAAAGTTAACATACGAATAAATGTGAATACACTTTAAAACAGTTGTTAGAATGCAGGAATCATAATGGATCTAGGATTTTTTCACTTCAAACACAAGACTCTCACGAGCCAGCATACCGTAACATTCAACATTTCATACATACAATGTAATATCAAACTCACACTTTTAGACCTACATTACCATTCATATACGATCACCCATCTCATTTCATCGCATGCAATTTTAAAACAGTAATATGTATAAGTAGTTGTTGTTGGTGGTTGACAGCAGAACCACATACAACAACAAATATAACGGTTTATATGTGAAAGCAGCATTTGTGCGGCCATTACTGAATTCTGATTGGTGGAAATAAATTGAAAACTATAAACGAGCTAAATTGGGTATAAAAAGACAATCTAAGCAATATGCGGCTTCAATTAAGGGCCTCGTGTTCAACGTAGAACAACGTCGTACACGTACTGTTTGTTAATTTTTAAATAAAAATTGTTAAAGAAAAAAAGAAATAGTGAAAAAATACAAGTGTTTTTGCAAAAATAAACTTAACTTAAAAATTTACAGGAATTTTATAATTCTGTAAAAATATACAGAAACAATTTAAAATAAACTTAATATAATAGAGGATTTTTTAGTAATTGTGAAAAATTTATTTGCGTTTGAATTTAATGCAATTAATTAATTTACATAAAAACATATTCACTCATAAACTACACAACTTGTGCGCCAATATCATCAATTTAATTAATTGAATTTGATTTAATTTTTACGCGCGCTGGCTGCCATTGATTAAAAAAAAAAACAGTATGAATGGATTAAGTTACAAAACGATAAAAACATTTAATTTAAATTAAACCAAAGCAAACCAAATACAAAATTTAATTAACAATTAACTTAAATAAACGTGTGAAATTTTCAATTAAGTTTGCTATTTAAAAAAATAATAATAATTAAACGTAAAGTGTAAACTTTATTAGTTCCTATTTTTATATTGTGCATGTGATTTGTTTCAATTATGGAGCATTCAGCATTTGAAGATGGAATATTTAGTGATTTTGCAGGACCTTTAAGTCCTTTGGATGGTAAACCTTTAACTCCTACCTCCGCAGCCATGACTTCAGTATCACATGGCATGCATTCGGTAATGTTAAGTCTACCCTCGGCCGCTACTATTATGCATCCTGGAAATAATGCGGATATGTGTACGCAACGTTTACCAGATTGTCAAACTTTATTATCAAACGGTTCGCCTAAAATGGATCATTATAAATCTTCTACACCTGATTATGAAACTAAAATGGAATATGTGGCGAAAATGGGTTGTTATTCGCCTACACAAAAATATGAATATCTAACGGGAGCTACAAATGGTAGTGGCCAAAAGTTAGAACATCATCAACAATATTCTCCACCACCGTCAGGAGTTACTAGCAATGGTTTGCAACATCATCAACATAAATTACAAATGGCTAGTCATCATGTCCAACATCACCAGCCCCAACATCATACTCAGCACCATCAGCCTCAACATCAGAGTCATCATTCACCCAGTGCCATGTTAAGTGATTATCATCATCATGCTATGCATAATAATGCCAAAATGGAATACGATCCCCATTCACATCATCACCAGCAACAACAACAACATATTGCCCATATCTATGGTAGTCCACACCACAATCCCCATCATAGTCATGAACAACTTATCAATGGTTCTAGTGAACAACACACCATGTCATCTTTAGCTTCAAACGGCCTAATTACCACCAGCACTGCAACTTTAGCAAATAATAGTAATACCGACGGGGGTCTTTTACAGCCCTCTTTAGGTGGTGCTACAGGTCCTTCGGTTATTTCCACAGTTAATTCAAACACCAATAGTTTATCATCGTCCTCAACTGTTTCTTCGGCTAACGCCCTTAACCCATCACCTACTGCTGGTCTAACGAATGGCATGAAACTTAATAAAGGTGCTAAACATGATGATATTTGTTCGGCCCCCAATAATAATGGTGATATTGATACGAATGGAGTAAACTCTGTAGGTGGTAGCAATAATAATGGTACTTCATCTGTAACTAGTAATGGTAATAATAACAATAATACACCACCTGCTGTTAAGAAAAACGACAAGAAGAAGGGTGATCCAAATGGCATTAAGAAGAAAAAAACAAGGTAAGATTTTGTGAAAGTTTATGACATAATAATTATGGTCGTTATTAGAAATTAAGAGAAAATCTTTTGCTGATTAAATATCAAAGAAGGCTCATTGCTATTATGTTAACAATTTGTTAGATTTAGCAACATATTGTAAAGATATTTCGAATATTTCATAAAAACACTTGCCTCTACAATCTTAGGATCAATGATTCTAAAACTGTTAACAATAGTAAATACTTAACATGAGTAGTTTATAAATACCATTCAAGATATGCCTTTCAAAGCTACATATTTTAAAAACTGGCACAATTTCAGTTTGATGGAAGCCGCCGGTAGAGCCCAATATGCTTTTGTTATTATCTTCAAAAAAATTAAATATTTCAGATCATAAATTGCCGGTTGCTACTTTCAACCAACCTTGTGTCTCACATTAGGTTACAATGGGACTATGACTAAATAGTATTTTAAATAGCACAACTATAATCAATTAGCTTGCAGTATTTCAGTTCTAGTTTAGTTCCAGTTCTAGTTCAGATATAGTTCAGTTTTAGTTTAGCTCTGGTTCAGTTCTAGTTCAGTTCTAATTCAAGTCTAGTTATGTTTAAGTTTTAGTACAGATCAGCTTCTTTTTGAATTTTTCCAGTCCATATGCACAAAATGTTAATAGCATGTATATTTTATTATATTTCAGAACCACTTTTACGGCCTATCAATTGGAAGAACTAGAACGAGCCTTCGAAAGAGCGCCCTATCCTGATGTATTTGCTCGTGAAGAACTAGCAATTAAATTGAATTTAAGCGAATCAAGAGTACAAGTCTGGTTTCAAAATCGTCGTGCCAAATGGCGTAAACATGAACCACCACGTAAAACTGGTTATATTAAAACAAGTACACCGCCCAATCCTACTTTAAATACAACATTAGCAGCACCATTTGCCACATTTCCACAAACCACTACAGTTACACCACCTGGAAGTATGGATAGCTGGACCAGTTATCAGCCTCCTTATGAGTTAAGTCCACAATTTAGTCTTCTATCGCCGGCGGCAAGTCCCTATGGTACCTATACCAGTCAGTATGGTACCTATGTCCATGAATCACAAATCTTTCCCATGAGACATTTTGAATATGGTTCACCACCTAGAGTCGAAATGACAGCAGGTGGATCAGCTGAAGAGGCTCAAAAATTACATGGTCATGATGGTAGTGGCTATGGTATGGGACAATCTCCCATGATGGGTGAAGATAATGGTACATCAGCACCATCACATTTACAAGATGTTAATGGTGTACAATTGGTGCATCAACAAAATGGTTCAGAGGCCAAGTATATTAGTGTAGGAGCAACTGGTGTACAACAAACGTTAAATCCTTTAGAGGCTAATGGCTCTAGTGTTTGCCATTTGGGTCATGAAGCCCAACAACAAGCAGCCGCCCAGCAACAACAACATGATAATGGTGTAACAGTACTGAAACAACATAATTATACAAACGTTGGCACACCCACAACCAATGATGACGACTCTGGTTTACAAATAAAAAGTGAAGAAACTTCTCCATCAACGCATCATCAACAACAGCAACAACAGAATGGTGGAGGTTCTGGTGGTGGAGGTGTTACGGCTCATAGTTATGTATTGCCCCCTTTTTTGCATTAAAAGAAATGCTTGCACATCAAAGAAACCCACAACATATAACTGAAATACGTAAACGTTGGCAACAGCGTAAACAACAGGAAATGGATTTTAAATTTAAACATTTCCGTCGGCCATTGTGAGTAATAAGTTAGAAAGAGCAAATGAATCAATGAATGGAGAAAATGAGTAAATACAATTGTTTGTATTTGTAATTGTTTAAAATATTTTATTTTTTAAGTGAGCGTATGTGCAAAGCATTTCTCTTGTTATATAGTTTTTTTTGTTCGTTTATTTTCGTTTTTAGTTGTAGTTATTTTATTTTTAAATAAATTTTAATTTTTATATAATAGTGTTTTAACAACAACAAAATCCAAAGTCTTGTCCAAAAAAAGTATAGATTTAGTGATTTTATTTTTTAAGCAAATTGTAAATTTTACCCAAAAAATGAATTGCATTCCAAATGTGCCTTAAATTAGTTTTAGTTTCGTGAAAAAAAAAAAATAATATTTAAAAATAAATTATAAGTGTTTATGGCTAAAAACGATTTTGAAATAAAAAACAATCATGACTAACATAAAATTATCTCAAAATTGAACACAGAATTGTTTAAAAGCAATAATTTTTTACAATTCAAATATAATTTCTTATGAATCTGAGTCTTTTGGCTTTTTAAATCGTTATTATGCCTTTTTTATAATTTAAGTTTTTCAAGTTCCATTGCTATAAGTTAAGTTTATAATAAGTGTAAATTTTATTTTCAAAATTCCAAACAATGCATTCCAAATGTGCCTTTTTAGTAATAATTTTTTTTTCTCAAAATAAAATCCCCGAAAAACTGTTGTGTTTTTTAAGACAATAATTTTAATTTAAGGATATTCAAAGCTAAATTGGAAAAAGTTTATATATATTTAAAACAAATATGTTAACTTTATTAATAAAATTTATGCTTTGATAGTTAATTTTATTTAATAGTAATTAATTGTTGTAATTTAAATATTAAGTATAAAGTTATTAGCAAAGATTTTTTGTAACTCAATTTTCTTTTTTATTAATTTAAAATAAAAAAATAAAAATAAAATAATACAAAATACAAAGGAATACACAAAATTATTATAAAGTTTTCTAAAAGATTTGGCAATAAATATTAATTTTATATCGTTATACCTGTCCCGAGATTTAACGGAATTAAAACATCATTTTGAATCCCGTTGTTAAGGTAAAACTTTCTGAAATTCATGAGATATGAGTTTTGTGCAAATTTTTTTTTTAGATTTTCCAGTATTACAAGATTTATTCAGAAAAACAGTAAAACAGTATGATTTCCTATAAATTCTGAGAATTACTGAAACAGATCTACTATAAAGAAGAAATATTAAAAAAAAATTCTAAGTGTAGCAAAATTATTAGAAAATTTTCTAATGAAACAAAGTTTTAAGACTATGAATTATTTTTTTTCATTTATTGATTCTAGTTTTAAATTTTTTATTTAAAGAAAACTTATCTAATATTTTTGAGTTAAATTTCTCCTAATGGGTATTCCAATGATCAAAGTAAATTTAAAAATCAATTCCAATTTCACGGGGTTAGAAAATAGTCTGGACTATAGGTTATAGACTATAGTCTGGACTATAGGCTATAGTCTGGACTATAGGCTATAGTCTGGACTATAGGCTATAGTCTGGACTATAGTCTGGACTATAGGCTATAGTCTGGACTATAGTCTGGACTATAGGCTATAGTCTGGACTATAGGCTATAGTCTGGACTATAGGCTATAGTCTATAGTCCAGACTATAGCCTATAGGCCAGACTATAGCCCAGAATATAGCTT
>JACGTJ010007840.1:0-10751 GCA_014858695.1 Chrysomya rufifacies | reverse complement strand
TCTGGTTACATTTTGATAGTGGGTATTAAAGATTCGGCCAAGCCGAATATAACATTCTTACTTGTTTTTTTTTTAGAATTTTATAAATGAGAATGTTTGCTAACATACTTTGTTTTTTTTTAACGTGTTTTTAAGGCGGGAATCTTTATAAAATTATCAACATAGTATAAATTAAAATTAATTTATATAATTTTCATATAATTGAGTTCAAATGTTTTATAGTGATTAAATTTTTTCATTATAACTCCCATTTTATAAAGAATTTTCTATTTATAGCAATACAAAGTTAACATTCATATTCCTCATACATCATAAATATGTATCAATAATAATAATGATATGGAGTCCTGTTATGATCCCAATTAATTCCCCTTAATCATATTAATAATTTCATCATATTCCAGACAAGTGATAAATCTTATGATCCCATTTTATCATATCATAGTCACATTTTATAATATAATTTGATTTTGTTTGAATCATGTTCAAATGGAAATATTTAGGATCATGATATTAATGTTAACGTTATATATTCTAATCGGACAATACATTATCAAATGGCATTATTTTACGAATCAAAATATTATTCTAATCCTTTATTTCAATCATGGTTTTATGTTCCTCGCCCAATAATGTTTTATTCTCTGTATGCACAATAATGTTGGTAATCTTCGTGTCAAATTTCATTAGAAACGCAGTATTGGATGGTGGTAGAAAATTAAATATAATAATGTAATAATATTGAATATTTATTGGATTTAAATTGTATAAGTAAATTTATATAATATAAATTGTTATTATGAATTCATAAATTGTTTGTCCTATAAAACTGATTAAGGAAATTCTCCTTATATAAATTTCTGTAATAAATATTTCTCTTATATGTATGTACATATACACATATATTTCTTGTCGACATCATTTGCATAATATTTTCATCAATAAAATAAATATTTTTTATTACTACGAATTTCCACCAACTACATATTATTGAGTTAAAATTGGCTGTTACAAAAATGTATTAACTACATTTATGTGTTCATATAAAAATAAAATTGCTTAAAAATTACATTTATTTATGTTGCCAAAATAGAATTCCTGCTGTATAAAATATAAATTTTAAGTATTTAGGTTATTCACGAAAGCATTTTTACAGAAATATCTTCAAACAAAATTTTTTGTATAGTTTCAAATTTCAACTTATTTTCTGTTTTCCAACTTATGTATATCATTATATACTCCAACACGTAGATAAAAACTCAAAATCTTTAACATAATAAATATTATAGGAATTATATAAAGGTTAGTGCATTTTTTATGGCACAATTCAGTTATCCTTTTATTGCATGACATTATGCCATATATCAATTTAACGCTCCTTTAGTGGTTTATTGTAAACGTATAATAATTTATTCAAAATGCTATATAAATCATATATAATTTGGCAAAAAAAAAAAAAAACATCAAACAGAAAATAACTAAAGTGAAATAATATTAAAATTAATTGAATAGATAATATGTTGAATTTTTAAGTGAATTATCACATCATACTTTCAACGATAATTTTTTACAGATTTTAAATACCGAAAGGGAACGAAGTGGAGTTTTATGCTCTTAAATAACATAAAGACCAAACATATTTTGACGATTGGACAATCAATCCTCCAAGCCCGCCTACGATATCTTGACTAATTTCTATAAGCTTCGTCCTTTTACTAACCGGGTTTGGCTTGATTTTAAAATATATGACACATAAATTAAAATCACAAAAGGTTAACTTTGCAAAATTTCTTTAAAATACAACAACATTTACGCTAGTAATTTCTTAAGTATTTTGCTTATTCCGATACGATACATTAAGTTGGGTGTCTAAAGGTATTTTCTATGCGCTACCAACTTGAGCAAAAAAACATGACCAAAAACATTTCGTGTTAATAAGTTCAAAAACAAGAATACCAAATTCCCCTATATTTCAATGAAGGTATGTTACCAATACAGAACTCCTAGTAGTTTTAGATACATGTATATGACTATACATGTATATGACTATCTTTATATAGAAAATCTCAACTTAATTCATAGAATAAACAGGTATGGTCTACAAAAACTACTATAGCTCACGTCATAAAATTCATCACACAAAATAAAATCTAAAGACAGCGCCACACTTTTAGTTATATAAATAAGTCATTCAGCATCCGTTTTTATAAGTGTTTGCTCCAAATCAAATTTGCCATAAATACTTAACACATAAAGATTGCAGACATTTTTAGCTTCTAGAGCCATCCCTAAAACCAATCAAGATTCATGACTGGTTTTACTTAAGCCATCTAGCAGCGGATGCCACAAAAGCCATATCCTGGGAGATACTTGATCATAGATCGGAAATAATTACATACTTTAGTAGTACAATAGATGAATCAAAAGTTTTCCACCACCCTTTTTAAATTTGTATAATTATAATTATTTAAAATTTTTGATTTAAGATTTAAAATGAAAAAAAAAAACTCAAACTTGTTTTCATTAGCCAAAATTTTGACATTGAAAATAGTACGATGTATTAACAAATAAACAAGTTTAAATATCCCGAAAATATTAAGTAAAAGATAAACAAAATTTTTTCGTAAAATGACCTTATCGTAGAATAAAAGTTAAATTAGACTGCATTTTTTATGCATTAAAAAATATTACAAAGTTTGTAAATAAAATGCAACAATTGTGGCCACTTAAAAAAAAAAAAAGAATAATAACTTTTCTACTTCTGTTTGTTATTTATTCTTGGTTGTTACTATTTTTTTTTATGTTGCAAAATGAGGGTAACTATTATTCAGCATATACTGAAGGTCTACATTAGACTGACTCTAAGCTATCATTTATAGATTTAATATTTAATAGAAATTAATACATTAATTCATAAACATAACTTATTATTCAAATATCATAACAAATGCTATAACTGTTGGAAATATTTGTTAGATATTGATTAGTTGTATATTGAAATTTACATCAACGTTTAATATATTAGCAGCTTAATGGTCATACAGCAAATGAAAAAGTTAAATAGCTCATGAATAAACTTGGAAAGAAACAAAATTCTTTTGCAAAAATGTTGCGAGAGAAAATTCAAATGCAATCTAAATGTAAAGAAACTTACAAAATCTCTATACGAGCATAGTTTTTGAAAAATTCTTAAGAAGCAAATAGAAACAGAAACTTTCTTTTTAAAGACAAAAATAAAGCAAAGAAAACTTTGTTTCATGAGATAAAAGTAAATTTCAAAAAACAAAACTATTGTGGAAAGAAGGCTCATTAAAATTTATTGTTAATTTTTAAAGTATGTTTGTAGGTTTTTTTCTTTTCTTGTTTTTAAT
This sequence comes from Chrysomya rufifacies, assembly GCA_014858695.1. Classification (NCBI taxonomy): domain Eukaryota; kingdom Metazoa; phylum Arthropoda; class Insecta; order Diptera; family Calliphoridae; genus Chrysomya; species Chrysomya rufifacies. The sequence continues at coordinate 7,380 of JACGTJ010007840.1, read as the reverse complement.
GATATTCTTGTATTATTACGAATACTTAATTATTACAAATGATATACACAGTTTGTATATAAAATTGTAAAAATAGATTTAAAGCAAAAGTTCTTTTTTGTATTAATTAAGACAATGCCTTTAAGAACAAGTAGAGTTTTATTAATAGTTTTGTCATTTATATTCTTTTCGTTTCTATAAGAACCATAGGCCTCAACTAATCTTCGCCATTCTAGATCTGTTTAGTTTAAATTTGTTACGGTTTTATTAAGCGTTAATTGTTAAGAATGAGGTGGATTAAACTATAGCATTTGATTTTGGTGCCAGTGCAATAGAAAGACAACTCACCATGATTGCAGATATGTTTCCTCGGGCAAAACCAGTCAGTATATATGATTGTTTTATTACTTTAGGTAGGTGTATACTGAGGATGCCATAAAAACTATTGGCCGGGAAATATTTGATCATAAATCGCCAGTCGATTGATGCTTGAGCAGTTCCATAGAGCAATCAAACGATTTCACCTCTATGAATGGCCTCATTTCTCAACAGTTCATGCACAATGATTTTTTAAGTCATCTAATATGAATTGTCTGAGCAAATGCATTGATTTTATCTTGGAGTATATAATCTACAAATGCAATTCCATCTACATAAATATTTGAAACAATACGAAACTATACAAATACATCCATTCGCACCATCAGATTAAAAATATCTTAATTCATTTCCAAATTGTTAACAAACTAATTTGTATGGACGCCTTCTGTTATGGCAAAGTAATTGAAAATTTTATTGAACGATTTCATTAGGCATGCACCCATATTATTGCAATAAATTTTCTCATTTCAGCCAAGGTGTGTTTTTTATGGAGTTAAATTTTCCCATTGAAAACTTTCTTTATAATCAAATCACGAATTAATTATAATAATCGTTCGTTTATACAATAACCCAACTATATCAGTAATATCTACATTATTTTTATTATGTTTTAGATCAAGTGCAAAATGCAATAAAAGATAAAAAACAAAATGTTAACATTATCATGTGCATTATTTACCACATGTACTAAATAAATGAAAAACAAGTATTAATGCTATAGTTGGTCAATGCCGAACTTATTTTTGAAATTCTAACGATGCAGTATATTTATTCATAATGTAATAGGGTGCTGGGTGAAACAATTAACACATCATAACAGAATTCAATTTGATTCGTATCTGAACTAAAGTACTAATTTGTAGCAAATGTTATGAAAAATTTTCAAAATTGGGACTTCATTCCCAAAATGGTATTTTGTGCTATTAAAACCGCAAAATGTTTAGGGTAATATAAAAAACTATGAACCTATTTGAATGTAAATTGGCAAATGATTTTAGGTCTATAAATATTAATTAAATATCATACTGGAGGGAGCACTCTTTCATATAATTTTCTGTACCGGTACAAACGCAAAGAGCTATGGTTCCCAAAAGAGTTGGCAACCTACAAGGGATCCATAATGAATTCTCTAAAAAGTTGCATGAAAATATAGCATTAAAAACAAATAATGTAAACCCATTTTCTATTAATGACAAATCTCATAAGTTAATTTTTAAAATATTCAAATATAGATATTTAGATTTTCAGATTTAACTAATATGCATACCATTATTTATATTATTTTAGGTACTCGACTATTCAGTTATTATACATAATCATTTTTAACTTAGAATCTAATAAAATATATTACATAAAGTTATTTTTACTATTTTATGTGTTTTTAAGAAAATACAGCAACTTCAGTTACTTTCAGTGCATGTTTTTATTATGACTCTTTTTACACACTACCCCAAAATAGGTGGAAAGGGTATAAATCGACATGTTTGTTAAACCCGAAACACCCACCTTTAAGTGTACCGTTCTACTCATAATCACTTCCTGAATTGATTTAACGATGTCCGTCCATGTTAACGTTGTAATTAAACAACATTTTCTAGTTAATTTAATGAAATTTGCACAGTAACTTTTCATGGACCAAGAATGAAGGCTACTGAAAATGAGCAAAATCAGTTAATTCTTTTCACCTGTATGAAATTTCTTAAGTATTAGTGTAATGTTATATATAAGTCCCCTTAAAATTTGGAGTTTTAACGCGTTAAACTATTAAATATGTGTGTATGGCCACTATTTCAGAGATATTTTGATGAAATTTGTCACATGTTAATACTTTTGTAAGATATGAATTCTCTTGAAATTGATTATGATCAGTCCATTATTTCTCCCAACCACCCTACAAATTTCTCCAGTAATGACATTTTAGTATAATATCTAATGTATGTATATAAAATAAAAACATTATTTTATTATTTGTATTACACTGTAGAAAATTTCATGAAAACTTACTATATTTATGATAAGTTTTAGTGAAATAAATAAAAGACATTTAACATGTGTGGACCATATTATGGAAGACTATTTATACCAATATTTGAAATTCAAAATTTACGTTATTTCCACAGATTTTTCTCTCCCAGGTTCGGAGAGTTGCCATATGGATCAAATTCGAAATTTCCAAGGTTCCGGTTGGTTAACATACACACTTTTCCTGCTAAAACGTGGGTGTTATTTTAATTAATAAATTATGAACTTAATCTCCCCCAGGAATATAGTGTGATGGAACTCGAAGTTGCAAGAGCTATAAATTATCAACTTAAGATCAACAAATTGAATTAAAACATCAAATCCAGATGACCATCCTGTGATGCAAATAATTAAAGGTTCATACCGAAACTAAAATACCAATATATACCGGTAAACGATATTTAATATACCGGTATTTTCTAAAAATACAAGTTTCGGTAATGGTATAGATTGGATAACTGAATTTAAGCGGTATTGAATCGGTAATGCAACCTTGAATAAAATTTGATCATAAACATGCTAAAATGGAATCATTAACATGGTCAATCGGATTATGATAGAATAACAGATTATATGTTCAAATTTGATAATTCCACGAATGATTAAAATAATTGTATGATCAAAAAGTATCTTTATAAGGTATCATGCATTATAAAATAAAATCATAATATGGATTAGACCTTATCATTCTATAATTTGATTGTGGTCATAAGAATTCCAACCAATATATTACACTCTTCGAATATACTTCAGAATTGTTGCAATCCGTCGACTTGAACCTTTTTACTTGAGTTTATATCAAATAATTCCCTATTGACCAATTTCTAAGAGATTTATACATGCATTACTGATAACACATTTTTATTATTATTTTTTTTATATTCTTTCTCCTCACAGACAAAGCAAAGTACTGGTGTGCCTGAATATTGTACATAATTGGCATTCGTATGTTATTCTTCATACCGCAGCGTTCTCACATAAATGACACCTGAACAGTTTCCTTTGTTTTTAAAGGTAAGAAAAACAAAAGCAAATAAACATAGATTTAACAGATTATTTATAAAGAAAAACCAAAAGAAAGAAATTCAATAGATGCAGTCGGAATAAACGTATATCAAGTGTTTGGTATGAATGCAGGTTTGTAGCTTACAACTATTCATACAATGTTCGAATATATTTTTCTTTACATAGATACCTACTGAGTGGTATGTATGTATGTATGTGTGTGCTTCTGTATTAAGGTTAGGGAAAATGGAATAATTTATATGGCAATATTCTTGGTTTGATTTTTACCGCCATCGTCATCAATGCTTCTATAGAATTTAATCACATTTACGGAAAAAGCTTGCAATGTTTTATTGCGTTAGTAGATTTTCTTGGGTTCGATCGCAAAAAATGTTAGATTTGTATTCAGAACATGTTATTATAAATATATTCCAGGTACTAACAATTTTAAATTGACGTTGAGATTGAATTGCTTGCACTGTGCTTTTATGGTTATACAAAAATAAATTTAAATATTTTATTGAGTTTTTAATGTTAAAATCTTTATTTACTGTGTATTGGTACTATGAATAATTTGCTTTTTATATTCTTTTCTAACTAAGAATATAATTTATTATACACTTACAAACTTGATAAATAAAAGCAACAGAGGTTTTCTTTTTAATTTTTAAACATATTTTAAGATTTAAGTAGTAGACAAATATGAATAATGCTCAAAATTTTATCAATTTCATTTTCATAAATTAGAATTAGATTTTAATATGAATTATATTTTAATATGAAATAATATAAGAGGTGGGCGAAAAAGTAGGAAGAATTTCTCCAAGATTTTTATTACCATGCAGTAGTGCTAGCAAATTTCGGGTATATAGCATGTAATACAATGAACTGCTCCAAAATGGTTTCTTTTTTATTGTTTCTGTATCCTTGACTTCCTTATTTATGTACTAATTCCGCCCATTTTCAATATAAAACAAACTTCGTGTGAAAATTTCCTTCATAGCTCTCTTGGCTCTCTTGGCTTTAATCAAATAGATTGCAAAACTCAGATCTTAGACGAATATTATATTTATATGGTATATGAATCTTTTAATGCTATATATCAAGTGCGACTTAAACAAAATATATTGATCTGAATCTTTCAAGAGTTTTTCGGTGTGTCCTAGAGTACATTTACAAGATTCAGTTGAGTTAAAGAGCTTTTGTTTCACACAAACAAAATTTCATTTTCATTAAAATTTAAAAAAAAATCTTTAATAAAATATCACAATATGACCAATATACATAAATAATGAATTCGTATAACAAAACCAAAGTGTGAATATTTAATAAAGCTTTAATCTTCTACAAATCTCCGTCAAATTAATAAAAAGAAAAATAAATCATTCAACCTAAATCTCAAACCCTTAAAGGATAAGAACAACAGGAAGAATTAAAAAATAAATTTTATCCTTTTCACATTTGTTAGTGTTTGTAATGCAAATTGTTTTACAAACTTTTTACTTGTTTGTTTTAATATTCTTTAATCTTCACTTTTTTTCCTTAAACGAGTTGGTTTAAACTATCTACATTTCAGGCAAACAAAATTTGTTTGGAGAAAGTTTCAAGCGAAAACGTATTTGTAACTAAACAAACATAGTTAACACATATACAAACCTATATACAAGCAAAATAATAAACAAACAAAAAAACCGTGTTATGGAAAAATTCCTAACGTTTGCAAAACTGGTGTTTGGAATATTAAAGCGAATCCTTCGAAGTAACACAGAATTAGTAACTGTAACAGCATGAATACTACAGACAATTGTACATATTGGCAACAAACACTTTGTACTAAAATCAACAGACTGATATGGAACTTAAACAAATAGAGAAAAAAAGAACACAAGTTCAAAGGCTTATGAAAATATTGAGTAAGAAAGAGAGTTGAAATACAGACATACAAATCATTTCTATTTCATTTACATATATCAGACTTGGAGAACGCAACAAACATATAGAAAAGTATCCACCAGAAATTTGTGTATAAGTAAGCATTCTAGAAGAAAAGAAAAAATATCATCAACAACTGTTGTAACCAAAAACAACAAAATAAATGTGAAAAGTTTTTCAGCATAAACTAACAAGTTGGTGTTTCGAATCAAAACATTTGATGTTATATCATCAGTAGTCTCATAAAACAAACAAAAGTAGACAAACTCAATTTCGAAATGTAAATAAAAATTTGTTTATGTTTTGCACTTAAGAAAGACATTACTGTACTTAGATATTTTTGGTGAATTCGGCAAAATTATTAGTATGTAGTAGTGTTTAAAAATTTCTAAATACCCCCTCCAGCTTAAAGTTTTTAAGATGAGTCTACATTTTTGAAATTTGCTGCCCTAAGTTTCTGAAAATATCATTAACAATACGAGTTTCTTTATACTTTTGGCGACGATTTCAAATCACAGATTCAAATATAGATCTTTTGCTGCTCTGTAGTCTCGAAAAAACAACCGGTTGACGCAGCAATAATTGTAAATTTTTGCCCAAAATGAATTCGGTTCCTGATCCAAGTGTCTCGAGTTTTATGCACAAGGACACAAATTTTTATAATGTCATATATTTTTCCGTTTTCCTATTAAATTTCAATTTCGTTCCATTTAATTATTCACTGATAATTCATTTAAATAATTTAGTTATTAAAAATGTTAAATACGTTTCCAATTAACAACGTTAACGCAAAATAAACTGCCTGAAAAATAAATTTTATTATCTAATTAACTTGATAAAGGTCATAATTTTCAGATCAAATTAATAATTTATTTTATGTTTTTAAACCTACATTAACTTATTTTTACTTTTGCATGTGACATTAAGTATTTAAATAATGTAAAATATAAATATTTATTTGAAATGGCATAATTTACATAAATGCAGCACAAACCGGAAATAAAGTTATACCTTAACGTGAAAGAATTATTGTAAACGAATGCAACATTAGCTTTAGAAAGCTTTAAGCTAAATATATTAATAGAAAATAAAAATTGCGTAATTTACTAATGTTTTTATTTGTCATTGGTCTTGACAGTCCTTAACATATTTAGCTTAAACATTGACCTTTATATGCGAACGAATATTAAATGTTAATGACAATATTACGTTTGGCTTCATAGTAAATTCTCTTTTAAAAAGCCTTATAACTCTTCTAGTGGCTGTACTAAATACTATTTAAAATATTATTTCTTTACTCAAAATTTAAAGTTTTTCTGCCAAAAGATATGCACGTCAGTCGGTCCGCCGATTGGTATGTGATTTATGCAGACTCCCGAACATAAAGTTGTACAATGTTTATATCAAATAATTTCTTAGGATCGCGAGAATTTTGCTATTGAAATTCGGCAGAATCAATTCATAAATGGCCAAGATATTTTCAAATAAACGTTAAAATATTTCGACTATTTATATATGTACTACGGACTTGGACTCTCCATAAATCGATAGTATGAATTGTTTACTTAATTTTTAATTTTTCAAATAGGTTGAAAATAATGATCGACATATTATTATTTTTCTTTTGTTAATAAAACAACACACAAACAAACACACCACATTACCCTAAATCTTTGTTTTGAAACCGTTATAAAAGATAGAGACTTCACTGTTATTGATTTTTGAAGGATTTTTCTCAAGCATTTACCGAATTCGACTAATTGGAACGAAGAACGAAATAGGTTTCATTGTCATTATATTTTTATATATATCATTATTATTATTAATAAATAAATTATCGTTAATAAACAAAAATTAGTTCAATACATTTCTTCACTTAACGCTACGTATACGTTATATTTTTCATATTAACCTAATGTCCTAATATTAAGTATTCGCATTTAAATACTAAAAATAAATATTTTATTATTAAACAAGTAAGAATGTTATATTCGGCTTGGCCGAATCTTTAATACCCACCATCAAAATATAACCAGATCCCAGTACAAAGTATATTTAATA
>JACGTJ010007838.1:0-10195 GCA_014858695.1 Chrysomya rufifacies | reverse complement strand
AACTAGAACTGAACTTGAACTGAACTAGAACTGTTTTAGGACTTTCATAATTGAAATTAAATTTTTTGTCGTTCTGTGTACAAACACTAATGATTTATTTAAGAAAAATATATGAATTCTAGAAAATCTATTTAAGAATCTCTGAAATGTTTGTTTTTCTCAAACAAAATATTTAAATTTGTCAAATGTTGACTGTGTGGGTGTTCTTTTTCCAATCTCTTCTAAGTGATATATATCTAAAAGACATGAGAAATATATGTTCGTTTATAGTTTATCATATCATCTTAGGTTTTTAGGTATGTCTTTTAATTTTTTGCTTCTACCAAACAAAAATTTTGGCAAGTTTATTTTAATTTTTTTTTCATTGATTTCCATCTACTACATCACTTGACAAAAAAGTTCTTAAAAAAGGAGCACCATAATATTTTTTTTTTTATTTATTTTTCTATTGAAATAAAATGTGGCTTTTCTGGTATTTACCTACTTATATTTAACGAAAGTACCAGTATGTATGTGGTTTTTAAAATGGGTATGTACATATATATTTACAAAAGTATTTTCCTATTTTATTATTTTCAATTTAGGTTTTTATTCGAATGTTTTGAGTTTAATATGGTTTGACCTGTTTTATGTAATTGTAAAAAGTTTATATGTAAGATTATCACTAAGAATAGAAAATGAAAAAATCCAAATAAAATTTTAAGATATTTTTTCGTTTTTATTTCTATAAAAAAATCAAATTAATGTTTATATTTATAGTTGACAGTAAATATACGCTTTCGTTAATAAATAGTTCAATTAAGAAATATATAATATAAATTGTGGTGGTATAAAAAAAATCTCATCTTGTTTGCTAACCAAATGGAAATTTATGTTTATTTTTAAAAATTTCTGTAACATGAAAATATGTAGAAAACAAAAATAACAAAATTTAAAACCAATAAATTTAGCAGAAACATTTACAGACACCACAAAAACTGAAAAATACAATAAATAACCTTGAAATTTTTGTCTTTTTTATTGATCAATAACGAAAAACAAACAGTTACCAAAAAACAAAAAAAAAAGTACAACGTTATTTTTTGCAACAACTAGCAAAATCAGTAGCGGCCATCAAACACACCAGTGGTTATGTGTTTATTTGTATTTATATTGGTGGTTATATATGAGTATGTGTGTGTATGTGTTTACTGAAAAGCCTTACGTGTTTATTTATAATTTAAATATAAAAATTCGCTTGATAGATTTTAAAGCTACCAGTCATTTATTTATTGTATATGAACAAAATTTATGTGATAATTGTATTCAAATAACCTCTATATCTCTTTCTGTCAACACTCAGTTGCAAGCCCAAATGTAAAATCAATTTTTATAGCAATTTACTATTTTTAGCTCTAACACCAAATTAAGAGTATATATGTGATATGTTGCTTAAATGTAATAGGTCAATTAAATTTTTAAATTCTTTATTAATAAAAAACAAGTAAGAATACTATATTCGGCTGTGCCGAATCTTAAATACCATCCACCACATAGTTAGTTCTTGTTCAGTACTAGTTGAATTCTATTTCTGTTCTCGTTCAGATCTATGTTCAGTTCTAGTAGTTCTAGCGCTATCATATCCACCACTTTGTTAAAATAAAACTTAGCAACATGTATACATTGCGTGGAATTTATAAAGCAACAGTTATAAACATGTTTATAACACATTTATGTGCAAAAATTCATTTAAATACTTCACTGTATTGTTATGAAAAGTTTTGGAGAAAAGGATATAATTTTTTATATCTGAACCGATTTTGCTGAAATTCAATACCAAACTGCTTAGAAGAATAATAAATAATATGGTATAACTTTCAATTCGTTTGGTCAAGTAGTGTTAGCGTGTTTTAATCAGACGGACAGACGGACATCGTTAAATCGACTCAGAATTCGATGAGGATCAAGAATATATATACAATGTAGGGTCTGACGGATGAACTTAATATACCCTCTATCACCACCTTTGGTGGTGGAGGGTATAAAAATATGATTGGGACACACAGCATAGTGTGACGTTAATTAATTTGAAGAGTCCACTTAGCGAGATTAATTTTACTTTTTAAATTTAATTAATTTCAACATGTAAGAGGGTTACAGTAGGTCAAGACCGACCATATTTTAGCCTTCACCACATTGTATAACGAAATAATTAGTTTGCCCCTTAGAATTTAAATTTGTGTAATATATTTGTGTAATACATCCCCAAAATTATCAAGACATATTTAAACTGATAAGTGACTTTAAGCCTAATTCTTATTATGGGCGTACATATGTTGGCTAGATTAAATTGTGGATCGATCACGAATTATTTTATTTAATCCAAATTTCTAGTGATCTTTTTTATAGGAACTATGCAAAATAATAGACCGATTCATATGAAATTAGGAACACAAGTTATTTGTTTGTATGTATTACATTACACATACATTTATGGTCTTAAAACCTTATTCCATTGGGTACATTTGTATAGGGACAACGTCGTCCTTACATAGTCAATTTCAACAGGCTGTTTTGCTGAAATGAAATTTGCAATCTCTTTAAAATTGAATTGAGATCTATCCAAAATTGAGACCTTACACACATTTATAATGATTTTACGCTCTCAGATTCCCAATTTTACAGAACTTTTGTATGGAGTCTTTGCGAAATCATGAATCGACTGAAATGAATTTGGACATAAGTTAAGGTTTGCTAAAAACTTATAAGTACTCAATTTCATTATTTTAAACACATATGGACATAATTCCTCATAGGGGTCTAGGTGAAACAGTGAAGTCATCACGATGAATTTAAACAAGGTTCATCGCTTTATGAAATTCGTAAACTGCGTCAAATTTCATCAAGATATCTCCAAAATTGTGACAATATCTACATGTTTAATTATCTTATGCTTTCGGATCCTCATTTTCAGAGAAATTTTATGTGAGAGGTATGTGAAATAATCGAACGATTCAAATAAAATTTAGCATATAAGTTAAGATCTAGAATATATGCTGAAAAACTCATGCCAGTCGGGAGGATATTTCTATAGGGCTAGGTGAAATAATGAACCGATTTTAACAAATGGTTTCGTTACTATACCAACTTAATAATATATGGTCGAATGAGTGGAAATCGGTAAATCGATTCAGGAAGTGATTCTGAATCGAATGGTATACTTTAAGGTAAGAGTATTTTTTGTTTAATACAAATATCTGCGCAAACTTACAATACCCAATGGTGGTCTATATATAAAGGCTTCGCAAATCCAAAATAAAGATTTAAGCACAGAACACCTGTCCTGTTTGTGTGGCTTTTATTAACAAAACAAAGACAATTTTTAGTGAAAATTTATTTGTTTTTTGAACGATTTCAAAAATTCCAAAAATTAAATTAAAGAAAACTGCTGAAATGCTATTGATTTCTGGAAAAAATGCGTAAAACCGAAATTGTCTATTCCGTTCTCCGTACCAGATGTTCGAAAAACTAACGAAATATTTAATGAAACAAGCTTTTATAAGGCCATTACTAATCCAAAACAAATATTTAGGGCAATTTGGTGTGTTTGTGTTATAAATAAAATAAAATTTAATGAATTTTTTTTTTAACAATAACACGAATATTTGTTAACCGATTTGAAAAATTCAAAAAATCAAAACATGGAAAAAATCACACTACATTACACTATAGAGGGCTCAAATCCGTAGTACATATTGTAATAATGGAAATGTTTTCCAAAATAACTGTTCTTCGAAGATGTCTAGACAATTTATGAATGGATTCTGACGAGTTGTAATAGAAAAATTCTCGAGACTCTAAGAAATACATATTGTATAACTGTATGAGTGGGACCCTAAATAAACGATATATCAATAGACAGACGGACGAGCATACTTCTTGCATATATATACTTCATATGATCTCACATAAAAATTTTTGAAATTACAAACGGAATGACAAACTTATATATAACTTATCACCATAGTTTAACGGTATAAAAGAAGTTGTTTAGAATTCATGAATATGTTGAAGCTTTAAATAGTTAAGAATTGATGATTGACCGTATTAAAGATTTCACTGGAAAGTAAATCGATTCAGTTGTTTAGAATTCATGAATATGTTGAAGCTTTAAATAGTCAATAGTTGATGATTGACCGTATTAAAGATTTAAGTGGAAAGTTTTTCTTTAATCCAGTTGTAAAATCTCATATTAATGTAAAGAATGTAAATATTTTGTTAAGCTCATTAACCTCAATAAACAAAGAACAATACTCATGCAATTAACCATACATTTTTATATTTCAAATACATTATTCGTTACCTTCTTTTAATATTTTGATTTATTTATACATATCATTTCATATCATATCATTTTACCTGAAAATTTATGTAAAAATAAAAAAGCTTTCTGTTCTTGTTGCTAATCTCGTATATTTTAACTCTAAACATCTTTCACATATTATCCTACTAACAACTCTTAATATGCTCAGGTTTTATATATTTCTATGAAGTAATATAAACAATTATTTCAAAATAAAAATTTATTAAGAGGAATTAATTTAATGAAATTTTACACGTTACTCAACCACAAATAACTGTTATATTTGCTTTCATTTCTCTTTTTTTTTCTGCAATTCTTATAAGTACTTTGACTGTAGTTCCCTTTTATCCCTTTAATAACATAATTTTTATCATTTGCAAGATAATTATCAGATTACCAACATTTACCAACACAGACATATTTATTTGTGTAACAAGATTTCTAAAAAAAAAAAATATTTTAAATATGTTTTTCTAAAAGCAAAATATTAACAGTTGTAAAAATATAAAAAAACAAACAGAAATAAGGATGTCTGAAAAAAATGGAAAAAAAATAACAAGACAAAGTCGTGAAAGGGAAAATATATTCCAGACATGAAAAAAAAGAAAACATGTTTTAGACAAAGGACAAATCATTATATTTAACATCATGTCATAGCTAAATAATCATAACAGCAAAGGAAAGTATTTGAAAGAATACATTTGACTAGAAATAAGACAACAACAACAACACAATACTATATGTTTGCATAAGGCTTATGCTCAGAGCTGTCCAAAATACAAAACTGAACTCCTACAAAACAATTAAAAGTGTTCTAGACGGTTAAGATCGACCATATTATACCCTACACCACAGGGTATCGTGGAAGTTTACATTTGTAAAGGGGCTAAGCAAAAAATAATGAACCGAATATAATCAATTTCTCTAGACTTTGAATCTATGTGCCAAATTTCATCTCGATTTTGACCCCACCCACATAATTAACGCCCAATATTTGGCTGCTACTATGAAATTATAAGCCGATTGAAATCAATTTTGGTACATGTATTGAGTTCTGTTAGAAAATAATATATACCAAATTCCATATCATTACACACACACACAGTTAAGAGTTTCATGAGCTTAAAACCCTAATCGGGGGGATATTTGTATGTGGGCTTGGTGAAATAATGGACCGATTTTGTACAATTTAAGGGATACATAGCTAAATTTTGCAACAATATATTTCTCATAAATATTTCTCTCAGATTTGTATGGGTATGGGGAGAACTAGTTCATAAATAAGGAAGTTATTGCATAATAAAGAACTTTAATGATGGAATTTTGAATCCACCTTTTCATAGTTATACGAAACTTAGAAGTAACATTTCCACTTTTTCGCACGATTCCCATATTATGTCATATCTAATTATGAGAAATTCTGTCGTAATTTCTTATATTTGACAATACATCTCGTTTCTAACCGACTTTAGGACTCATACTTCATTCTGATATAAAATTTTAATGGACAATCCTGATCGATTCCATCAATTGAAACATTGATCACATGTTAAAGCATTTCTTTTTTTTTTTTTTGTGCTTGAGCACTTTGAGAGAAAATTTCTTGGGAGTCTTTGCAGACCTGTGATTTTATTAAAAGGTTTATATCATTAAGTTGAAAATAATTTGAAAGAAATTTCACAAAGTCTTCGGTTAACACTTTGATTTACTACAACAACCAGAGGACTCTTTTTAATGTCATAGCATCTAAAGAAGATTTCCCTACTATGCATTCATCGACCTTCTGCTAGATCTGTCGTAACCCATAACAAATCTACTTTTTGGTAGGTATGGTAAGGGTCAGTGACTGTATGAAATCAACAATATATTTGAACTCATTAATCGCTTGAGAATTTCGATAACTAAAGAACCAATTTTCCCTGCTACATCAATTTTCAACTGAGCACAAGCAGGGTTGTTGGCTAACTTAAAAGACACCGAAATGACCAGATTACCAGAACTATATACAAAAATAATCACTAGACCTTCACTTTGAAGTACTCAGTTCAATACAGAATCTTAAAGACATTATTGGCGAATAATATTATATCAAAGATATTCGGCAGCTTTTACAAAAAGCACCTTGTTCTTTGGGAACATCAATCTTCACTTGGAAATTTAACCAGGGAAAACGACTGAAATAGTAAACAGATTTAGACATACACTACATTAGAATGCTAAATGGATGGCGGATATCGGACAAAGGCAAACAAAACTATTTAATCTTATTTCTTTCAGGAATTACATTATATGACAGGACTCCTAGAACTCCCAAATTTGTCAATTTGGATTCAATTGAATTAAGTAAGAGTGTAGGATATGAATAGATAAGAAATTACAAGGGGCTTTTACGGTCCTTGCATTCAAACCAAACTTAATTATTTTGATACTAGGACGAAATTTCTATTTCACATATGTGTGCTTCACCAGAATGAGGACTTGTAGGCAACTGTGGGGAACTAATATGTATTTATTAGTTCCTCACAGGAATTACATTTTATGACAGGACTTCTAAAATTCCTAAATTTATAAATTTGGATTCAATTGAATTGAGGAAGAGAGTAGAATATGAATAGATAAGAAATTACAAGGAGCCTGTATTATCGGTGGTTTCAAACCTTTCCTAATTATTTCATCTAGCCTTCATATGTATGATTCACCAGAATGAGGATTTGTACGCAACTGAATGTTCCTCATAGAATGACTCATATGCCTAAAATCATTATTTTCATTATTTTATACAGTCCACTGAAATTGGTTATTAAGGATCCGTTATTTTATCAGCCTTAAATCGCTTTAATTTTTTATTAAACCGCAAATTTTCAATGACAACTTAATATTTCTCTTTTGTAATCTTTTTCTATTTTCAGTAAATTTTTTAAAGGTCGTATGAATCTTATCAGAAGAGTCTTTAACACTACACTCCACACATGTACATGTTACAAATGTTTAAAACTTTAAACAACATAAAATACACGAAGGATTTAAATACATACATGTATGTAAAATAGCTTTACATTATAATTTTAAATTGAATGAAAGAAAGCTTTTTTTTTGTGTATGCATTCATATAAAAAGTCCTTGTTAAAAATTAAATAAAACTGCAAATAAAATAAATTGCATGTTGTGATATTCTCTTTAGATGTAAATGTAAAAAAATGCCTTGTTAATTAATACTCCAAAGTAATGTTGTATAACAAGTATCCTTGTTGTTGTATTATATATATGTGTTGTAATTATAATACATATTTATGCTGCAAGTCAGTTGTGTGTAAATAAAACAATTTAACAAGATTTTCTTTTTATCCAAGAAATAAATAAATCATATAAAATATACTAATTCAAGGCTGAGCATAAAAACTGAGTTCATCAAGACGCCAGTAGAGGTCGCTAAAGCGGTCACATTGATACTAAACTCATCTGAGTCATAACTTTTAAACAAGTCAAATGTTTCAATATTTCCAATAGGACCCATAAAAAGTTATCCTAAAATTGAGATTTAAAGGTGTAACACCATTCAATATATGGGTAAGGTCATACTTTTGGAAATTACTTGATGATAGTTGGCACTTTCTTAGTTTGGAAATGATTCCTATTGAAATTTTGTCCTCTAGAATGAAATTGTAATCTAAGATATTTATGTAAATTAATGAAGTTCACTTATAAATGTAAAAAAGTGATGCTACCTGTAGGGTCCTGCATGCAAATCACAAGCTGTAAAATACCAAGTGCTACAAGTGTAAGTAGGAATGTGTTCTATCTCCAATACTTTTTAATATCGTGCTTGATATGGTAATGAGACTTGCATCAAGTATAAGGCGAGGTATATACAGACGACTGGAGGACCTTGATTATGCTGATGATATATACTTGTTGATACATAATTTCATGCATATGTCTACGAAACTATATATAAACAAAACACAAGACAACGTTTTCAAGGTTGCTGATTCATTCTACTATCTAGGTAATATTATAAATAAAATCGTTTAAAATCAACATATCAGTCATTTGTCTCAGGTATGTATGCCGTACAAGTGTTTGTTAGAAGTACTTACGAAAAATCTTGAAATTTTTCTTAACAAATTATTGTCGATTACCAAATTAGATACCAGTGAGTACAGAAATCCATAATCGGAAGTAGCGATGCCCAATCCGTCTCATTGTTAGGATAGATGAATTTGAAATTGGCCTTATTATGATTATCATTTACGTTTAATAGGCTGCTCATAAAAGAAGTCAATATCTGGTAAAAGCCATCGCTCAGGGATTTAGTAGTGTGGCTTTTTGTGATTCCACTCGGTTTTTGCATGCGATAAAAGGAAAACAATAGGAAATTTGCTTGTGTTTTGTGCTTAAGTTTGCTTCATTCCATGCCAAGTTATCAGCTGTAATATTAATAGTGCATGTCCTGTGGCCCAGTACCCATTGAAGGAAAAGGTTTGAATGACCTGTCATTCCATTTCTGGACTCCGAAATTTATGAACAAGGTTTGATATTGTATATACATTTGTAAAAAACTTAATTGGATGTTATTGAAACTATTCTTTATACATCCATTCATCAGGGAGTTTGAATCACATTCTGATGTCTGCTGGTGAGATGTAAACTTAGGAAATATTTCGACAGAATTAAGAATAATTGTGATAAGCCTAATTGAAGTCGGAATTTAATGGAGCAACGGAATATGCCTGATTATAGACTCTAGTTTAGAAAGTCTCGATGCAACATTCAGACACTAGCTTCGTAGAAGCGAATTAGTTGTATAACTGCTTCGTTTAACCAATTAACTTTTCAGACTCAGCACCATGTATTACCTACTGCTTTCCTACAAAAAAATAAAGACTTCAGAAAATCATTCCAAGTTTCCCGCATAATTTCTTATTAGTATAATTGCCAAATATTTTTTGCTCTGTCAATCAGAGCAAGTCCTCGTTCTATTAAGCTTAGTAAAGTTGAGAGAAATCGGCACTCAAGCCACAACGAATACACTAGGCGCTTAATATTATTTAAAGGTTTTCACCCTATTATAAAGTAACAGATGTTATACCATCAATCCTTATTTTTTCGCCACATTTATTAAAACTAAAGAAATTGAATTAGTTCTAAACTCTTATTTTATATTCAACTTTTTATATGTAAAACTCTCACGCATACATTTTAAAATATTTTCCCCTTTTGAGTATTTTGTTACATTTTTCATTTCTTTCTGCAGGTATTTTCTAAACTAAATTAAATTATACTCATAAACCAGTTCAGTACTTCCATAAAATACTTTATTTTGTAGTAAGAGATATTGGATTAAATTCAACTTAAATGCAAATAACAATTAGAACACGTGCAGGTTTATTTTTTTTTATCATGGCATTTTAAATTTAATAAAACAATTCCAAACAAAATTCCTTATTCAGTTCTTATAAACTTAAAACAAAAATTTTAAAGAAAAACGAATACTGAAAATTAACATAACAATTGGTAGAGGTGTTCAATTTTAAAATTCAATTAAAATGGAATTATGGTGCGAATTTGACTTGTTATGACTACACAAAATTGGAAATATGTTTGGGTCTTAATATAAAATAAGTTTTAATTTAATAACAATTTTATTTTTAGTCCTTCTTTTTATTGTAAAATTTTCTATTGTCGTTAAAAATATGAAACAACACCTCCATAAAATACAGTTTCATTTGAGATATTAAAATAAAACTGTCGACACTTTGCTTAAAGATAAAAACATTTATCTAGTCTATTAAAAATTAAGGTTATTATTTTTATAACTGGAAATGGTAATGGTAAATATCTTTTGTACGAATA
>JACGTJ010007832.1:0-14437 GCA_014858695.1 Chrysomya rufifacies | reverse complement strand
AGTTCTACTTTAGTTCTAGTTCAGTTCTAGTTTAGCTCTATTCAATGCTTCTCTGTAATTAATTTGATAAATATCGACATATCTTTTAATTCCTTATTCTTCTTTTAATTTCAGATATTCAACATATAATATTTCGGTGAGTTTTGGCTTTATTTTCAATAATTAGTTCTTGATTTTATTTATTTTTTACGTATATATATCATTTGAAGTTATTTTATTTAATTTTCTTCACTTACTTTTGCATTTCTTTCGAAATATATCTTTATTAACTTTCAATATAAACATGTGAATAAATGCAAACTATAAACAATTTGTTGTTATTGTATTTACTGTTGCCAATATTTAATGTCAATATCAATAAATGTGTCTGTTAAGGATGTCAATGGATTTTGACATAATAAAGAAAATAACAATAATTTCAACATGCACACATTTGAACTTTAAGGATAAGGATGAATACTTGTAAAAGAAAATCATGTGATGAACGTATAAATGTGTATGTGTATAAATATTTATGTTCGTATTTGCAAATAGGATATAACAATAAATATGTATGTTTATAATACTTAAAAAAGGGGATGGACGAATAAATAATGATTTAATAATTTAAAAGAAATCTTAAAATAAAAATGAAGCGCACATTTATCGTTTATTTATATTGTAGATTTTATGAAAATTTATTTCTGTCCATATTGAATGGGTCTTACCCTGTTATTTGGCTTTCAAAACATATAACATCAAACAATTTACTTTTATTTGATATTTTTTCTCATATATTTCTAAATAAATACAAATGTAATGTTTATGTTTACAACAACAATATAAAAAATATATAAAAATACAACAAATATTAAGTGAAAATCTACGTTACGATATTTGAAAATTGTTGCGTTTTTTGTACATTTTCCTTTTGCCAGCGTTTAAATGGGGTTGTCAAAACAATTTGACATGTATTTTCAATTTTATTTTGCTTTTTTTTTGCTTTTGGTGAAATTATATAGTGAATTTAATGAAATTACAATGTGATAATACATATACTTTTTTATTTTTTGTCCAGAAATCTAAACACTCACATTTCATCAGTTACACATACATACATATACAAACGAACTTGTTAACATGTGTGTATGTATATAAATTTTATAGTAATTGAACAAATAGACTGACAATTGAGTACTAAAAAAAAAG
Organism: Chrysomya rufifacies; assembly: GCA_014858695.1. Classification (NCBI taxonomy): domain Eukaryota; kingdom Metazoa; phylum Arthropoda; class Insecta; order Diptera; family Calliphoridae; genus Chrysomya; species Chrysomya rufifacies. The sequence continues at coordinate 13,249 of JACGTJ010007832.1, read as the reverse complement.
GAAAAAAATGTTATATCTTTTTATAGAAAAAGGAATTTTTTTAATTCTGTCATAAAATTAGAAGGTTTTTCGTCTCTAGTCATTATGATATTGTTTGATGGATGCAATTAGTTAATGGAGTAGTATTATATGTATGATTGTTACGTTTGTGTTTTGAGTGTGTTTTGTATATTTACAAATAAACTTTATTATTATTTATTTTTTATACTACTTAAACAAGAAATGTTTACTTAACTTGTTAAATATTTCTTCCTTAGTTAACATTCAAAGGACCAAGAAATTGTTTTTTATTTTGATATTTCCATATTTCTTACATTGGTCACCACCTGCTTTAATTGATTTAATTTTCTAATTACATTTCAAACATCTGTCGTTTTTTTAGTTATGAAACTCATTTGGTATTTTTTTGCCAAGACTCTTTTTTTTACCAAATGTCAATCAAATATTAATAATAGTGTTGACCACAAAAGATGTTGTAGAGGAAAGGGGAAATAAAAAAATTACAAAGCAAAAAAAGAAAAAAACGCAAATGCTTTGATAACTCCCCCTCTTTTTGTAGTCAATTTGTTTTCATTTTTTTAAATTTCAATTTTACAACCCACAATTTTTAAGTATAATAAAGTTAAATGTTTTTTTTTTTCATTATATTTTCTTTATGAACCATTCAATTTTCCAATTAATAAAGTTAATAGAAAATTTATAAAATAAATAAGAGGGCCAATTTGAAAAGAAGAGTAAAATGTATATGAAAAAATACATGATAAAGCTTGTGCTCAAAATGTGAACTATTCCTTTTAATGATGGAAATTTGGGCATTCAATATGCTAGTGCGACTACAGTATAGTACCAGCTAGCTTTTTATTTTTTAAAGCTAATTTAAATTGTTGTTTTAATAGAATCTTAACCAGTTTGACACAATAACGTTTTCCTTGCCAATTTTACGATGTCCGTCTAAACAACTTGCTGGATAGCTGCTAATCTCACTTACAAGTCCTCATTTCGAAGTCACTTGATTTACTTTCTCAAGTTCTTTACCAATTTAACGATGTTCGTTCGTTTGTTCGTCTTAACAACTTGCTGAGTAGCTACATATGTAAATGCAAAGTCAGGTCAAAATTTTGAAGTCACTTGACTTACTTTTCAAATTTCATTCCGTTCGGTAGATTAATTTACCTAACACCAATACAAATGTACTTCCAGGATAAGGATTTAACATTGCAAAATGCAAAACTTTGTGGGGAAGATCTCAATGTTATAGATTTCTATTATGGAATTTGTCACAAATTACTATTATGATGCAAAAACGGAGTCATAAAACGTTTTTGCTCATGTAAAAGGGGGCCTAATGATCAATATTGTATAATTGATTACAATTACGTGTTTTGGTAATTTTAATAGATCATCATAAATCTATTGTTTCATCTAGCATTCATACAAAAATCCTCTTTAAATTCCGATTTTGAACGTATAACTTTTATATAGAAGTGTTTTACTTTATATGATGTGTTTCATTTGAATTTGAACAGTATTTCACATATCTTCTATATTAATTTTTCCGACTTATGTGTTGTAGGGTAGGTATCTTATAATTGAACTAAATCGTTTATATCACTATAACTCGTCAAAATTACATTTATTAGCATATTGCAAATGGCCATTAAATGTGTCCCTAGGCTTATATGTATGTATGGGTTATCTACTTTTGCTGAAGATGTTTTTATATTTAACGAATCTTGAGTCGATGTAATGATGTCGTCCATCTCCTAGTCGGATGGTTTGATATATCTTATATATCCATGTTTTTTAAACAATAATTTGATTCAATTTAATCACTTAAAGATCTTATTCTATGATCATAACCCATATGCCAAATTTCATTTCAATTGATACATATTCCATATAATTCCAACTTCCGGCAAAGTACTAAGTTTGATCAACAATATTATTCTTAAAAATTGTACATGCTTCTAAATTAACTATGCCTGTTGATTTTGCTTATTTCAAAAATGCCGCCAAAATCAACACAACTGTACTTAAAGCAAAATTTCTATGATTATACTTAATACAAACAAAACTCACCACTTTTTCGCTTTTGCTATAGTTAAAATATTACCACCCTAAAAGCATACTTTAATTTTAATACAAAATTATCCAATAACTAGACAACAACAGCAATAACATCGCATCGAAACATAATATTAAATGAAAATAAACAGAAAACTCGAGCGGCAAAAACTTGCCATATAGACGCCTTACAGAAGGCCTGAAAAGATTCTCAGTACATTTCAAATTCATTTATTTTTTACCAAGCATATTCTGGCAATCCAGAGCTCCCTTATACCCCATCCAATGTTCTTGTTGTCGTTAGTTGTTTTTGAGATAGTGTATTTTGGCTTGTTGCTCTAATTCGAAAGAACCATTTTTTGATTTTCTATATGTCGAATAGTTACTCGAGACCCGACGATATTGCGAAATGGACCATTAGATTTTTTAAAATAAAAGCATAAGATATGTAGAAGGACTTACTACAGAGAGGCAAATAGACATCATGGTTGTGTTTTTGTTCATACAGATTAGTAGTATTTGTAGTAGTTTTACTCAGAGAGCAACAAATGACAAAAATAACACGAATTTCTTTCGCTACCTAGAAAAACACACCGTTAGATCTTTTAGAATGTAAATAGAAGGCCTTACCACAGAAGGCAAACAGAAATTAGCTGGCCAATCTTAAAGTCCAATGCAAAGAGGCAAGCATTGTGGAGCCTTTGATATTTTTACCTTTGGCATATTCACACACATCAAAACAAATGCTTAACTAAGGAGAATTCCTTACTACAAGTAATAGCAACAATTTTTATATTAAATATTATTTTCTCATTGAATAGCACGTGTCACATGCTGAAAATAACATTTAAGCAGAAAAAAATACAACATTTTCTACTCAACACATGCAAATCACTAAAATTATTAAGAGAGCTGTAAAAGTACAAAATATTAATTTTTAACATTCATATTTAATATTTGCCAAAATTATATTTTGTAAGAATTGCAAGGACCTTTGTTGGTGTGAGAAAAAACAATGAGAACATTTTGTAGTTGTTGGCAATAATCATTATAATCGCTGACATTATCCCACCTTTTTCATCAATATTTATCATTACCCGTCAGTCAGTTGTAGTGCCTTCTGCTTCTTTAATAAATGGTTTTTACTCAATCATATTTTGTTATTGTCGTTGTTGTTGTTGTAGTTATGGAAATTATGGAAATTATTTTGATTAAACATAAAATTTGCATACGTTTGCAGATTTTCCTACGTTCAGGATGAGTATTATGATTTCATATTTCTTTTTTTTTTAATTTGAAATTGTTGTAATAAATATAATTTAGCAACAAAGCTGTTGGTTAACAATCATGTTGGCAAAATCAAATGTTCAAGTGCGTGTGCAAATTATTGTGTTGTTGTATTAAATAGAGAATCCTTAGATTAGATTTTCTTGTGTTAATAACAATTCTGTTATGTGTTGAGTGAAATTATCAATATTATGATGTTTGTTGATGTTTATTTTCATAATATTTACTTTTAATTTGTGAATATTTATTTTAAATTAAAATAGAATTATGAATAAATAATAATGATTGATAAAAAATAAATAAGTAGGATTAGTTTTAATGACAAAATGATTTATGGAAATTTATTGTTTTTAAAGTTATTATTTGATTACTTAAGAAAATCTTGTTTCACTAATTGTCATGTTTTCACTATAAAATTTGCAATTAATTGTAGCTAATTTCACATAAGTAACATGAAAAGCTTTAGCACGATTATCACATATGTTTTGTTACAAAGAAACCGCTTGAATGTATTATGGGAAGCTCAAAAAGTCTTTTCAAAAGAAAAAAAGAAAAAACTGCATAATATGAAAATGATATAAATCGATAAAGAAAGAAATGAAATAAAAACGTAAATAAACTTGGTAACAAAATGATGATATGTGATGCAATCCTCCTCGCTATAAAATAAAACAAAAACAACCTACAAAACTAAAAACAACAAAATTTTAACAATGAATGACTGTTTATATGAATGAATGAGGTCTTTTTTTAACATACGAGGGTGGATTTTGAATTATAAATTATTATATATTATAAACGATACACTATTTAATTATATTATAATATTGTACGGTTGTAAATAAAAATAGGGCCAATTCTGAAGAAAGGATAGTCGAACTTTGCAAGTCGTTATGTCAAGCTTTTTGAAGCTATATCTCCCTGCTAAGATGCAGAATATTTTAATCAGGCATACGCTGATTTTGTTTATTTGAAAGTAGGACCTACTGATTAATAATCCGAAATTGAACAAAAATACGTGTTGAAAGTTTCAGCAGAATATTAGGAAATCGGAATGGAACTTTGAAAGTTAATTGCTATAAAACATAAACTTTTATGCACATCTTTAAGAAGCTATATATCCCTGCTAAAATGAAGAGTATTATACTTCGTCATAAGATGTTTTAGCTTATCTAAAAAGGGTCCTACTGATTAATATTCTAAAATTGTTTAATTTTAATTAATTTTGGTAATTTTAGCTTTTGAAATTTTTAGAAATATTCTTAAATATTGTAGAGTTAAAGTTTAAATTTAAATTTTTTAATGAATTGTAGTGAACTGAAGATAAATTTAAAGGTTTACTCTTTAAATCTATGAAAAACTTTAATCTCTCCATCAACAAATGACGAAAGGTTTATTAAGATAATCACTCCCTGAGTAAAATATCGAAATACCTATCTCAGATCTCAAAACGTAAAGTATCTGGAGTGAAAAAACTTTAAATTATTTTTGTTTAAATTAAAAATATTAAGATTTCTTTTTGGATATGTAAGGTTTATAAATCCTTAAGATCACCGATATATGTATAATAACATTGACCAATTTGAGACTCCATTGCTTAATAAAGTTGTATGAGCTCATATTGAACATTTCAATTTTAATGTCATCAAACACGCCTTTAAATTTCGATTAACAAACACCCATCATTTTCTTGTGATAATCATCTATTTGTGATCTCTCATTAGCTTTTCATTCTCTTCAAATGTCTGAATGGTTGATTATCTTTGCTAATAATTGTTTAGTTTTGTAACAAAATCCATGATTATCGATCTAGTCCTTTTGTCTGTCATATATGAGGTTTGTTTGGTAATGAATTGTAAAAAATCGGTTCAAGAACAAAGTAGTTATAGGCCGACAACCCAAAAAATTCCGCCATTTTGGAGGATTTTAGTGAAAAAAGGTCAAAAATAAAACGGATGAATGAAATAACATTTTAGGTTTACTATTCGAATATTTAAAGTAGGATGTAATATAAATATAAGATCAAAGCATAAGTTTTTCTATTCTGTATAAACATCTGATTAGATACAAATAGAAAACGAGAATGACTCTTGTCTATTTAACGGACTTAAACTTCTTTGTATTCAACCCGTTATGATGATGGGTACAAAAAGATTTCATCAAATTTTTATTTAAACTTCAATATTTTCTCAATGTTAAATCTACCCTCGTTTGATTTTAATTGCACGCATAAACATTAAAAAAAACGAAAAAACAATCAATTCATATCAGTCAGCAGTTGCTACATTGACCAATTGCTAAAAATAGTAACAACTTTGACACATACACAGTGTACGTTTATTTCATGTGATTTTATGTAAATCGTCGTAAATGATCAAAAAATTATAAGGAACGTGTGGGAAATATAAATTTAACTAAATGACTTAAAGACAACAACAAAAAGCTCTCAACATGTCACTTAAACAATAACAAAGTATTGACCAATTTTTTTTGTTTTACTTTTTTCTTTCTTTATTTAAAATAATTAATTTACAAATCACATTAAGCCAAAAACAAATAGAGTAATTGAGGCAAAAAAAGAGAAAGAGAAAAAAAGGAAAACATAAACAAAAGTGAAAGTGTCAAATTAATTTTGAACTTGACTTATAAATTTGTCTTGACAAGTAATTGACAATAAACGTCATTCCTTAATAAAAATATTGGAAAAAAACATAAACAAACATAATTTATGTGGTCATCAATAAATAAATAAAAACAACAACAACATTTAATTATTATTTATTAAGTGTTTTTTATGTATGTTAATTTGTTTCTTTATTTATTTTTTTATTATTATGATTGAAAAGCTTCATAATTTGTTTGCTTCTCCATAAAGTTTTGTCGTCATCAAGACTTAATGGCGCCAAATTTTTAATGATCATCGATCATCTGTTAAACATTAATGATCATTATTACCTTTTTTTTAAATGTTATGATTTCTGTTTATACATTTGGTATGTTTGTATGTAGTAAAAGAGTAAAGAAACAAAATGTTTGTTAAAATTTTTATTATTGAGTTGCTGTATTTTTTTTTTTTTTTTNNTTTTTTTTTTTTTTTTTTTTTTTTTTGTAATTTTGAATTTAATTATTATCTCTTTTTTTCTTCTTATTATATTTCTTTCTTCTATCGCTTTAGGTGTTGGCTTAAGTTAGCAGGTCTTTGTTAGTTTTAACTCGCTTTGGTTAACCTTGACCCAAATACAGATTAATAAATGTTAAAATTTAATTTCAATAGTTTTCTTTAGTGATGATTTTTTTTCCTCAGACGATTATTATTTTTTTTTAAATATACCACATAAAACATAGGTTTTCATAACAACTGATTTTAAGAGCGTCTATGAACCAGTAATAGAATTGGAATGGATTCATTATTTCTTTAAAATTATGTTTATTGAATTTTCTTTATATCGTCCATTTAAGTTCTGTGAAATAATGAATTCATTAATATTAACTTCAAAGTAAAAACGATATTTTTTTCAAAAGAATTGCGGTTTTTTTTTAAGATTAAGGTTTAGTCAGCTTTTATTGACATATTAAAAGCATTTGTGCTAAACTTATGAATCATAGTTTAATATGATAAATATAATGAAAAATTGTACCCATTTCAAGCAAATAATTTTAGGTTTATATTACTGCATTGATCCTATTAATACTTACCTAACATAAGTCCTAGGTTCTATCAGAATAGGTTTATATTGATTCAATTTGACCTACATCAAAAATATAATAAAGACTCGTAGAGAATCCAAGTATGATTTGTATAGTACTTAAATACCCAAAGTACCACATTAAAAAAGGAATAATTTGCATTATTTCGCGATATAAACCTAATGTTTGAACTTAATAAAAATCTTAACCGATAAATATATCTCTCTGAAATTTTATGGTAGTATATGAATTATTAACATTAAATTTTATATCGAAATTTAAATTCGCTTTGTTCACGAAATAATGATGTAAAATTTAACTGTGAAATCTTTAAATCTCAAAAATTAAATTTTTTTCTGAGACCCAACATAAGGGTGAAATTGAGTACAGTTAGAAACGACACTACTGTTTCTGTATATAATATATCTCATATGAGGTCCTGATCCCCTCGAAAAATATATATGTTTTCTTCGTTCCTATAAGGAGCATAGGTCTTCAACAAATATATGACATTCTGGTCTATTCAGAGCGATGGTTTTTATTCCCCCTAGCATCTACCAGAATTTTCGACTTCAGTTCTCAGCCAGGTATACACAGATTAAGTCGTTTATCCGAAAATTCTGCAATAACTAATAGCTAAAGGAGTTGATAGTGATTACATCAGTTAAGCGAAAAATTGGTAATATCAAAGCCTTTAATATATTACTAATTTGATCTAAGAACCTAACGTGTTAACGTATTTTAGATCTTGTCAATATTGTGCCCGCTAGTTAACTGGAAAAAAGGGTAAAGGTCGAACAATGCAACCAATGACAACCAAATTTGGTGGCAAAATTGTTTCTGATCTATTTACAACTTGAATAAAGTGCAACTTTCAACAGAATAACGATAAAAAATGAAGGTCGCTGTATTACAGCAAGGAAACTTGAGTGATTAAAGATTTTAATTACTTTTTTTTTTTGCAATTGATTTTTGAAGAGGAAATTTAAGTTAGAACAGATTTACAAGATTTTTACTATAAACAAGATATAAGACATTTATGTTTACACAGATTTTAACTATTATTTTCTATATCTTCATAGAACTAATCACTAAGTTTTATGTTTTTCATATAAATCTTAAAATTTTAGTCCCTACACTGTATCCCTAAAACTAACCAAGTTATAAGCAACTTTATATTTTTGTTATAAAACTTTCTGTGGAAACTTTAAACGAAAACAGATGGTGATTATTTTTGATCTTTGGCTTCATTTAACTACGATATAAGCAATTTTATGTAACGATCCATATTTTTAACTTCCTGAATTAAGAACAGTCTATCTAATTAACAAAAATATTATTTTTAATGATAATATTTGAATAACTTAATCTAGTTTAGATATGATGTATTTATCGAATTATTAAAATTACGTCATTTTATTTTAAATTCTGTTTATTAAGTAAATTAAGTTTTTAATTATACTTTAAATTGATTATTTTTATCACATTTTATTTCTATTTATTTTAAAAAATACCATAAATTCCACAACGGATTAGCATTTAAATGAAATTTGCGAAAATGAGTTGGGAACTAATACTAATCCTGAACATTTTTTTTCTCTTCAACCTAATTAAATTAAATATTATAACAACAAAATTAAAACACACGTTTAATAAAATATAATTATAAAATAAACAGAAAACACTTGTTATTTACTAAAAATTTTAAATAATAATAAATAAATTTTCTAAAATTGTAATAAATAGGCATTGTAATTAAATAAACATTGAAACAAGTTTTAATCGTTCGTTCGTTTTGCGTAAAAAAAAAACAAAACTTAATTTAATTAATTTACTAAATACGTGTTTAAACTTTACTAATCTTTATCGACAATTGAATTTATCCAATCGATATATTCTGCTACATTTGTATAGACAGCGGGATGACCAGCCATGCCACATTTTGTAAAACCATAACTAACAATACCGTATGTAACCCATCTAGAATGTTTACGATCGAAAAACATTAGGGGTCCACCACTATCACCGGCACAAGTATCTTTGGCATATTCGCCACCAGCACACAACTGCTTAGGACCCAATTCAACACCAAATAATTCCAAAACTTTGCTGCAATTTTCCTTCGCCACCAAAGGAATGCGTAGTTTAAGTTTAATAGGACTATGAATGTTAATAAAATATTTGTTAACTAAAAAAAAAAACAAAAACAAAAATTAATTTACTCTCACATTCTAATTAATCATTCCTTAACTTACACAAATCCGTTCTACCCCAACCAGAAACCGAAAACATTTGTCCCTCTTCAAATGTTATTTCTTCAGTTTTATTCGGCAAACATATAGGCATTACAAAATGCGTAAACGAAACTGGATGTTTTAAACGTATTATCGCTATGTCATGGAATTTATTAAAAGAATAATCTTTATAATCGGGATGTACAAAGATTTTCTCGACAGCCATATCTAAAGCGGCATCGGCACAACTTAAATAATTGGGTTCTTCTATGCAATCGGGTTCGGTTTTGACATTGAACTCTCCCAAACGTACATGTTTTCTAGATATGGAAATTTCGTGTTAAAATATCAAAAAAATTCTAAATTTAGAGAAAATTTTGCAACTATATAAAAATACTATACCGCTTACAATCCCTTTTTCTCACGATAACCTTCACCGTGTACACAATGGGCTGCAGTTAGGATATGACGATCGTCTATTAAAGCGCCACTACAACCATATTCATCTGAAATGAGATATTATGAAATGAGTTTTATTTGTAACTGTTAAGTATTTTCAAATTGTATAATTATGGTTAAAATTTCCGATTTATTATAGTACAAGAAATTGATTTTCTAAAGAGTTTTTCATTTATTTAGCCTAATTTTTTTAATAGTATATTGGACGAGCATCGGTTCCGAATTTCTGTTAAATTTTAACAATTTTATATTAAAATTACTCAAAATCAGTTAAAATACAAAAACTAACTAGTAGTTATACCTTTTAATTATCTAAATGTGGAGCTATAAATATAGATACTGAGAAGGTAAATGCTGTTCTGAACAGCTTAAATGGGCGTGATCCAACTGCTGAACAAGTTTTGTATCGGTATTAAACTTAATCATACTGGATAATCTATTCAAGACACCAATATAATACAAATTAAACGTTGTATTTATGTGAAAAAATAAAGATTCAATACTAAACTTCTAAACTGTAAAATGTCTGTCAAGGAAATTCCTGGTCGAACTTCACAACAGTGAAATGTTCATCAAAATTCTGACCTTCTTTCTGACAGTGTAATAGAACTTATCTGAGATCCTAAGTTTTTGTTTGTTGCTGTACATGTAAACCTGTCAAATCGCGAGGCATTCGTCCGCATTCAATGCCACATCGAAATCAGTTCCAAAGAAAGCTGCAATACCGCCATTTGTATGCCTAGAACTTAACGGAAACTAAGCCTTGTTATCAAAGCACTTTGAGGTTTGATTCATTCAAATATCCCTTTTGTATTCAAACAGACTTCAATGTGAATATATCAGATTCATCCATATATAAATTGAGCTGATTTTAAAATTAACTGATTTTGTTATCATTCTGAACACTCTTCTTAACAGTTTCTTGATCAAAAATAAAAATAAATTCTCACAACAACACAGAATCATGTTTTCAAGATATTCTCAATTGTGAATATGAAAAACTTATCAATTCATATTGTGTATTAGTAAAGCAATTAGATATTTAAGCCTTTCTAACAAGATGGTAAAAGTTATTTTTTTCCTAAGTAAAATTTCTATGATTTTATCTAAAATTGAAATCTGTTAGAAAGGACCAATTATCGTTTATTTTTATATTTTAATAAAACAGGATCATGTAGAACTTATCTGAGATCCTAATTTTGAAAATTGTCAATTGAAATAGATACACATTATTAGATATTTAAGCTGTTTTTGCAAGTTCGGAAATAAAAGAACCCATAATGAAATGAATTATCAATCTAAAACAACGGTACATTAGTTCCATTTTAGAGAGAGAGGGAGAGATAAAACTATCTAATATCCATAAATGGCAAAACTATTTCAACTAATACATTTCGCTACTAGATAGATAACTTAGTAGATAACTTACTTGTATTATACACCAACAAAGCCAACCAAGGGAATTCATCTAATTCAGCAATCTCTCCACCATAAATCCGATGTGTAACTTGTTTGCCACATTCGTTCCACAAATTAAAACCCTCCACAGGTTCTACCGTTTGTATACGACGTTTTAATTTTTTCTTTTTAAAACGTGCCGTAGCATCTTGAAAACGTCGATATTCAAATTTAGTAAATTGTATACTAGGAAAACGATAATCCTGCCCATTAGCAGTACAACACACTAAAGGCTCTAAACTACGAGCTCTTTCATCATACGACACATTCGAAACACATTGAACTTTTTTGAGAAAATTCACTTTTTCCGCGGGTAAATGCGTAGAATTACGAACTTGTAAATAAGCCGAACATTGACTAACTTCCATACATACACCTAATTTATCTTCATTGGGTATTTCACAGGGAATTTGTAATTTTTCACTTTGTAAACCGGTAGATGCGGAAGAGGAAGACGATTGATCCTCTTCCTCATCGTAGTCGTTTAGATGATTGAAGTTAAGTTTATGTAGACAATGACATTTGATAACTAAATTCAATATGATTAACGTTAAGGCGAAAGAGCTGCGTTGAAACATGACGTGCTAAAAAATTAACTAGATGTTTTTTTTATTTTCTCTTTATTTATTTAAAATTTTATTTCAAATTTTCTGTTATTATTTTAAATATGCTAGCGTTTAACGAACGCTGCTAAATAAAATTCATTGAATTTTTAAGTACACTTGTCTTTCGTCGAGAAACACTTGTATTTATTTTACTTAATTTATATGTGTGTATTATTAATATATATATTTTTAATATTCCGTGACAAATCAAAACAATTTATTATAAAAAAAAGTTACAATTTTACCGTGCGAACAACATATCGCCTCAACGTATCGCTTAACTATGAAGCGCTCAGTAGTTTAAATAAAACCAACAGTCAGTTAACAGCTGTTAATCCCACGCGCATTTTTTTTTTTTAGTTGAAAAAAAAAAAAAAAAACAAAAAATAAAATTGTTTAAACTTATAAAACAAACAAATCAAATATTATAAATCCAAACCACGCTGTGAAAACTTACTCAAGATACAAACACTCACTCTCATTTTCAACAGATATCAAGAAATACTGCCAAATAAATTTTTTTTCTTATTTCACAAAACAAAAAAAAAAGTAGCAGACATTAACCAAAAAACTAAACGTTCAAGATCACCTTGCGATCATTTTTTTTATATTTTAAAGCCAAACAAAAAAAGTCAATAAAAATTTAACTAATAATCAACACCAACGAATAAACGAGCAAAACAAATGCTAAGAAAAACAACGGACAACAATTTATAGCTCTGACACCTTTTTTTTAATGAATATTTGTTGCTTTTCAGGTGTTAAAAGTGCAATCACGGAACGATACATATGACTAGTAATAATTTCAATGAGATCAAACCGATCATGTTTATTAAATTTTAGCTCTGCATATACAATATACAGACTTACAATAATACATACATACGTACGTACGAATGTACACTTACCGGTCATTTACACTTCGTTGCATACGAACTGGTAAATTATGCAATACGAATAAATAAGTGAATGAATGATTGAACGAGTACTGGTTTCATTGTTTCCGATTTGCGTACTATAATGTATGTTGTGTGTGTGATTCATGCAAAAGCTAAAAATAAAATCAGTTTCACTTTCGTTTGTTAATATTTGAAAACAAAATGTAGCATATGTCTAGGTGCCTAACTAAAATGTATGTATAAGTGATCACGGCTGAGGTTTAGTGCATTTTAAGGCATACATACAGTCTGTTTAGAAAATTATACGGCTAAAATTTTATCAAGATTATGGCGCAATCGGATAATCAAGTATCTTATTGAATTTTTCAATTTACTGAAATACATACATAATAAAACTATGTAAAAATTTAATAAGATACCTGATTATCCGATTACGTCTATTAAGTTCAGTTCAAGAACAGTTATATTTCATCTCAACTCTAGTTCACCTTTTTGTCAGCTTTAGGTCAGTTCTAGTTTAGTTCTATATCAGTTCTAGTCCAGTTCTTGTTCAGTT
>JACGTJ010007824.1:0-11153 GCA_014858695.1 Chrysomya rufifacies | reverse complement strand
TATGTATATCAAATCATTACTTAGGGTCGCAAGAACTTTGCTATTTAAATACGGCAGAATCCATTTATAAATGGCGGAGATATCTTCAAATTACCGTTATTTTTTAAATATTTTTGAATATTTCGATTATTTTTATACACACTAGGGACTTGAAGCCTCCATAAATCGATAATATGATTTTTTACAATTTTGGTTTTTAAAATTTTTTAAATCGGTTAACAAATAGTGGAGTTATTGTCAAAAAACCATCAAATAACCGTTATTTTTTAATATTTTTAAATATTTTGACTATTTTTATACATACTAGGGACTTGGACTCTCCATAAATCGATTTTTTTACAATTTTGATTTTTAAATTTTTTTTAAATCGGTTAACAAATACTCGAGTTATTGTCAAAAAACGATTACATTTTATTTATAAAAGTTGTTTTTGTTTTGCTAATAAAAACCACACAAACAAACACACACGCACACACACAAACGACATTACCATAAACCTTTGTTTTGGATTTTTGAAGCCGTTATAAAGGATAGACACTTCATTGTTTCACTAAAAATTTTCTTGATTTTCGGAGGATTTTTCGGTGCAACATTTTAAAGGATTTGACCATATGGAATGGGAAATGGAATAGGCTATTTTTGAAGGATGTTTTTAGTTTAGTGTTAACCAACTTAAGTGAAGGGTATATAAGATTCGGCAAAGCCGAATATAGCGTTCTTACTTGTTTTTTTTTTCATTATTTGTTAAATATTTGTTAAAAAAAAAACAAAAAAAAATGAAAATAAATTTAGTTTTCCTTAATATTTGGTAACGTAATGCATAACTTATTTAACAGGAACAGCGATTTGCTTCCGATAAACTGGCAAGACTAAAAGTACCCAAACCATTTGAGCCAGGCGATTTTTTCTCTTGAGGTTTATCGTCATTATCGAAATTTTCACCCTGTAATTAAAAAAGCTATATTTTTCAAGAGTTCACTTTAAAATTATAAGTTTATTAAAATACCCTTCTCTCTCTTTGTTCACGTATTTTACGTGCCAGTGATAGAAATGCATCCTCTATATTGATATTGTTTTTACACGAAACCTCAAAAAATGGCATATCAAAATTTTCAGCAATCTATAGAGTGAAAAAAATTCAAGGCATTTTATATAATATATAATACGTTTCACATGCATATGTTTGTGTATTACCTTTTCTCCTCTTTCTTTATCCACCATTCTTTGTGTTGCTGAGCATTCACATTTATTGCCCGCCAATACTTTGACCACATCCGGTGAGGCATTCTAATTTCCAAAAATTTATTTATATAATTTGATTTTTATAAATAAAAGTTATATATATCCTTACCTCTTGTATATTTCTTAACCAATACGAAAGATTATTATAACTCTCTAAATTGGTAACATCATACATTAATAGTATACCCATGGCACCTCTGTAATAGGCTGTTGTCAATGTACGAAATCTTTCTTGTCCGGCAGTATCCCAAATTTGTAGTTTTATAGGAACACCATCCAAATTAATAAGCTTTTGTTTAAAATCGATGCCTATGAAATGATTAAAAATGCAACATTTTGGTTTTTATATAATCCACATTTGGAATCAGATTGTTATATATAATATTAGATATATATATGTTCCTAAATTCGTAATCAAATGACATTAGGGAAATTAAATTAATATAATTTGTTATACCCAAACAACAAATTTTGATTAAACTATGTCTCTAGGTGGCGTATAGGAACGAAAAGATGGGGGACTCAAAATATATATGTATACACTTTCTCTCGATCGGCTCTTTAAACTTCATTATGCTGTCACAGTGTATCATCCCATTTTGAACGTACCTAATTGTGGGAACAAAATCAATTTGGGAAATTGGAAAGAAACAATTCTTATATTTAAGGTTGGAGCGATCTCTACTCAGTATCGCGTTCACTGGCAAAATACAAAAACTTTTAAGCCTGGGATCTTTGAATGCAGTAGTGGTCTGAAAAGGCACTATGACAGTATATAAAGGCCAAATTAAACTATGCAAGGTGAAACATGGCGTCAAGATCTAATTGGTCCATCCAAAGGAATAGTTCACCAGTAGATGTAAATCGGATACTGAACAATCTCCTAAAGTTGTTCCCTAAGGATATCTGTAGGTTCCAATGAACTTATGATCAATTGGTGGGTTCATAGTTTAGTTTGGTGCATAAAGACCAAACTAAACTATGCAAGGCGAAACATGGCATCTAGATCTAATTGGTCCATCCAAATGAATTGTTCAGTAGTAGATATAAATCTGATAATGAACAATCTCCTAAGGTTATTCCCAAAGATATCTGTAGTTTCCAATGAACTTATGATCGATTCGTAGGTTCATGGAATTATATATCCAATAGACTGCATAATGAAAGAAGATGCTGGTCGGTACAAAAGAAGATAGAAGATGATCATACCGGATATCGATTTAAAGTCTGGCAACGCTGAGTGTGATAAAGGTTTAAAAAGCTGCTAGTATTAGTATATAAAATAATGTCAAACCTCTTTATTGACTAACGAATGTTGTTAGGAGTAGTTCAAAAATACTAAGCGAAATGTTGGAGGATTGGTGATCTTCAATTGACCCTTCTATTTCGAGATATGATAAGCGAACATCTTCAGTGAAGAGTGTAAATCAGACAGTCCTAGAAGGTCGTTAAAATAACAAATTTGCTTTGCTTTTAAATGGCTGTTCAATTGGAAAAATCAGCGCCTAAAATCATAATTGATTGAGAAGCTCGTATTACCATTATTTTCGACCTAGATTGTCGAAATTGTAAATTTCAAATCACTTTTGTGTAAAGGCCAGCTTATTTTGCTCATGAAAAATCATCAGATAACATAAATTTTTTCAATTTTTAAAATAGCTAAAGTTCCCTGTATAACTAAACATTTATTTCAACTCTGTGGAAGTTTTTATTAAACAATTGTTTACAAGTTTCATCCTACTAATTAACAATGTATCGAAAATTTCATCGTTTCCATTTCATATTTGTGACAAAATACATCAAAATCACAGAATTTTGTGGTTGGGCGGGGCACGCCCATTTCTTCAATATTCTCCCTACTATCTAACAGTCAGTCTAAAATTTCATCTTTGTACGTTCTTCCCTTTTATATGTAAGGCGAAATATGCTTAAAAAGTTTTATTTTCTACGAGCAGGCGAAGAAATGGGCAGGTCATGACCATTTTTTGTATCTTATCCCGTTACTATATTATGTTTTACCTTAAATATCAGTTTTGTACCTTCATCCGTTTCATATTTATGACATATTACATATTATGTACTAAAATGCTCCAAAATTAAATATTTTCATGGGTTTTTGTTCCATATTATTTCTTATTTATGATCCAATTCAGGCTAATTTTAATAACCATACATATGAGATAAATATTTGTGCAAAATTTCGTTTTCCTAGCTCATCCGGTGCGATCTCTATCGTGCTTTCAACAGACAGACAGATAGACGGACGGACATCGCTAAATCGACTTAGAATCTTACCAGGACCCAGAATATATATACATGTTGGTGTCTTGGACGAATATTTTAACATGTTACAAACCAATATACCCCCCATCATTTTTTGATTAAAAATTATTTCATTGTGAACATTATACTGTCTCTGTTCTAGTACTAATCATACTTAGTGAACATCTGTAGGATATCAACAAAATCATTGTTTTTGTTGTTTTTCTGAAACACTCTGACAAAAACTATAGTATTGAAGCAAAGTAATTGTTGTATTTCATATAACTATCACTGCTAATTTGTACATATGTATGTGAAATAGGTTTTTCGCTTACATATAAATATATTTAAATTTTATGCTTTAATATGGGATAAACAAATTAAAATTGCAAGAAGATCTGTCAAACAAATAATATAAATTAATTATATATATTGATACATTTGCTATATTCTGCACTTTGCAATCATGAGAAAAAAGTGAAAAAAAAATGAATGAATGAAAAAAAACGTCTTACCAATGGTGGAGATGTATGTGTCATAATATTTTTCATCACAATATCTGTGTACAATGCAAGTTTTACCGACATTAGAATCACCAAGAACTAAAACTTTATAGGTAGCTACAAAATCCAGAGCCATTGTGTTTTAAAGATTTTATTGTTGTTTTATAAATACTACGTCACAAAATTTACTTTTTTTTTCCTTTTTGAAATATAAAATTCAAATGTTCATTAAAGATACCAAGGAAAAATGATTTGTTTGTTTGTTTTTTCTATATCCAAATAGATTTTTTTTCTACTAAAAACAGTTTTTTTAATATTAAATGATATTTTTATGTAATTTTTTATTAATAATGCAGTTTTTTTAATAAATTATTGTTAATAAAACACCTTTAAAATTTATATTATTTTAATAATTTTTTTTATTTTTTAACTTGTTTTCAGCACCGCTTTTACACAAATATGATGATTCAACTAAGAGTTTTTTCTGTTACATTCGTTTATTTTCGTTTTCAGTGAAAAATCAATATCCTTTTTGATTTGAAGTAATATGAAAAAAAAAACTTTTGCTAAAGAGGGAGGTTTTAAACAGATGTTTATTGTGTTGACTTTTAATGGCAATTTTGTTTTATTCATCCTCTCTTTAGTCCTGTCTTTTTGTTTTGTTGTCTTCTATAACGTTTGATTTTTAGGGGTTTGTTTATGTTTTTCTTTTTTCGCTTCTCTTAGTAGTTCACCACCTGTAGAAATTTGTTATGGTAAACATATATGATGATTGGTTGGAAAACTGGGTGGTTTTGTTTAACTCATACCGAATGTGATCATTGACCCAAGTTTTTTCGAGAGGCAGCTTCTTAAAATATGAACATTTTTATAGATTCGCTTGTAAAATAATAAAAGAAATATAATGTATAGCTTATTTTTTAAGGAAAGAAGTTTGAAAACTTCTTAGTATTAGTATGAAAAGGATTCAAATTCGTATTGTTTGGAAGAACATTTTTGTTGCGGCAATGTTCATATTCATATTGCCGCAATATTTTCAAGTAATTAGTAAGCTTCCTTGTTACTCAAAGTCAAAATAACAATATTTCAAGATATAAACGCCTGAGAAAAATCTAAAGATATTTACAAATCATATACAAAATGTAAAAATTGATCGTTTAAGAATCACTTTGATTAAAAAAAAACTCCTGAAATACAAACATATAATAAAAAAGTAAGAATGGTAATGTTGTGTATTTGTGTGGTTTTATTAGAAAACAAAAACAACTATATATTGTACAAAAAATCATGCTACAGATTTATGTTGGGTTCAAGTCCGAAGTATTTGTAGAAATAGTCGAAATATTCAAAAATGTTACAAAAAACGTTTTTTGGAGATGTCAAAATTGTACTGAAAATTATGCTATAGATTTATGTTGGGTCCAAAAGCGTAGTATGTATAGAAATAGTCGAAATATTAAAAAAATAACAGTTTTTTGGAGATATCTCCTCCATTTATGAATGGATTCTGCCGAATTTAAATTGCAAAATTCTCGCGACCCTTACGAATTTTTAACAAATTGTTAAATATCTAATTAAAATTTACTGCAACATTTTGTTTTAAATAACGGAAGTAAGACTTTTCTCCTACAACTCAATAGGGTTAATCATGGTTACAATGCTGCCAAGTTTATTTTTATTATCTACTAATCATGGTATAACTATACAGGGTATATTTATATTAGAAACTTTAAACGATAATAATAAACAATAATATTAATATTAAACACATTTAAATACACTTTATAGGAATAGTAATCATCTGAACTTTCATTTTCATCAATTTAATAACAAACTAATATATCAACAAATATGATAACAATGACAGTTTGAAAATTATGAAAGATCTGGTAATCCCACATAATGTCCTATTTAAGTTTAACCGATAAAATCCATTTAACTTGTTAAAACAAGACATCTAAACTTTTTATACTCATCTTGAAATAATGGTACGGATACTTAGGGTTTGTAATTCCGTTTGTCACTTGTTCAAATATTCATCTAAGACCGGCTAATGTGTATATATTCTGGGTTCTGGTAAGATTCTAAGTCAATTTGACATTATCCGTATGTCTGTTGAAAGCTCAATAGAGATCGTACTGCAGGAGCTGGGTAGGTAAAATTTGATATAAATTCCTTACATTCTTAGAGAAACAAGACATTTTTGTCAAAATTTAATTCAGGGAGAGGATATTTTGTATTCAAATTAAAAAACTACAATTTTTTGTTTAATTTTTCATTGCCTAAAAAGTAAATACATCTTGACATTGTTACAGTGTGGTAACCTTATAAAGAGTACCACCAATTAAAATCAGGGTGCAATTTATTTCTGTAAGATTCTATTTAATTATTTTTTTATATTTAGAATTTAAATGGCTGGGACCATAGGCCAAAACACCAGGGTATCCCACAATGAACCTAATCCCAAGTCGACCAATATCTTCATATTGGAAGCTGGAATATATGATCCTTCTGTATCTTGAGTTTAATGGTACTCCTCCAGTAATAATTGAGTTTTAAAGGTCTCCACCAATCGAAACAGTATTAAAAGCCCGCTCAACATATACAGTTTTGCGTGCTAATATATAACACCGATGTGAGCGAGACGCAAGATCCTCGAAGATCAAACAAGACAAATGCCGCCGAGACATGTTCTTCAATCCAGAGCTATCTTACGACCACAGATGAACCAGAGAGATAGAAAACCACGTAATTTCGTGGAAATCATCTGTGAACATAAATTTAGGTAAAAAAGGATAGATAGACTTATGAATTGAGTGAAGTTAATTATTGTTTGTGTAATGAAGCAAAGAATTAAAACAAAACAAATATGTATAAGAAAAACAATGGTGTTACAAAAACGACAAGTACAGACTTGTTAGAGTAAAAAAAAAGCTTTTCACTCTATTTAGCTCTTTTCTGTTACACTACTGTGTGTTTACTGTGCTCAGACTGACTAAAATTTCATTATAACAAATCAAGTGTATAATAATCAGGTGTGCTCAACTGTCACCTTCAAATAATTGCATCGTGATTGAAATTTAGCTTTAGTTATACATTTTGAATTTCCCATCCCTGATCTTGATGTTTTGTATATTTTTTCGGCAATTGTAATTTTTCGTTTGCAAAAGTGCATTATTATTTACATATAGATGGGTTTGTAAATTCCTCTGTGATTTAATATTTATACTAACGTAAGAATACAATAAATTTTATAGTAAATAAAATTCTAAAGTTGAAACTGTTTTGAAAATAAAACTTCATTAAATTACAGTGTTATTTGTATTTTAAATATTTTCACGCTGCCTGGATTTTTATTTTTTTTACATTTTCGTTGTTTTGATTTTGGGGAACAACTAAACCCATGGATGGAAAAATTCAATAATTTGCAAATATAATGGCTAATTATGATTATATAGCCGTAGCTCTTAAATCTGAAGAAGAGGAAAAACATATTGCCCAAACTACTAGACTGTGTTGTTGTGAATATTTGGATCAACAGCAACAGCGAAATCATTTACTAGCCTGCTGTTGTAATTGTCAAGATTTTGATTTAGCTTTTACCAACTTTATAACGTGTCAAAGGGTCGATCCACAAAATAAAAAAAATATGTTGTTAACATTCCAGGATAGATTACGCATACCATGGCGTGGTGGTGCTAAACGTATTTCTATGGAAGCTGTAATACCTGGCCTAGTATATCCTTTGGTAATTGGTTTGGCAGCATTAAACGAAATAACTTCGTATATTATGCTGGCTGCCTGTGTAGTATTTTTGGCTTATGCTCATCATTTTGTTAAGCGGAATCATGTGAAAACTAAATTTTTCTTTATGTGGATGATATGGTCAGTGGTGTATTTAATATTGGGTTTAGAATTTGCTTTACCCTTGTTGGAACTATTGCCAGAGGAAAACCTATTGTTGGTGGCTATGGCCTGCATAACTGGCTATTTAATATGGTTGAGTCATAAAAATTCTTTGGCTTGTCATGATTTACCCTCACGTTCTACTGAAGATGATTTAGCAGATATTACCGAAGCCACAGCCGCCGAAGAGGAAGAAGAAGCCGCAGCTCATACAGCTCTATTGATAGATAATGACTCACCACGTAAAACTCTACACAATCGTGGTTCACATCAGCATCAAACTAATATGTGTCACAATTGCCGTAAATATGTTTCAGCTCGTACCGTACATTGTCACGTCTGTAATGCCTGCATAATGCTACATAGTCATCATAGTTATTGGTTGGACTGTTGTATTGGTCAATATAATATACGTTACTATACGGCTAGCTTGATTACGGGTATTTTAACATTGACCTTCGGTGTCTACTTAACCCTTACCGCCATTTGTCATCCTCTATTGATTGGACGTATTTGGAATATACCCATTACTATGCCCGATGATTGTAGTGAAGTTTTCGATGAATATACATTGGGAATATCGTATGTCTTATCGTTATATGCAATTATAATGGTAATTTATCAATTATTTTCTTTACTCTTTCAATTAGTAAAGTGTACTCGTGATCCGGTACATTTTATATTTGGCGATATGTCACAGCCATTTTCAAAAATTTATAAGAAATTAAGTACATAAATTTATTAAGGCTAAAGGGGGTGAAGTAGTGAGATAAAGCTAGTCAATGAGATTATTAAATATAAACTCTAATGTGTAATAAGTGTGGTTAATTGGAAATTTGTTGCCTAAGCAAAGATAAGAAAATAAGCTAAATTTTTTAATCAAAATATTTATTTTGTATTTAAGTCTTGTATATTTCTATTTAAATGCTTCAAATATGTATTTAGTTAAACAATTTCTAATAATAACAAGTTTGAATGTTGTGAATAGTTGGTTTCATATAGCAACAACTGGGATACCATAGTCAATATTTCAATATATGACAGAAGTCCCCCACCGATCAGTAGCAGTCATAACCTATTTTTGGTTTGAAGACAAAAACTGAATGATAGCAATTTTTGAGATTTTTCTTAATATGCTTAAGATTATTAAGCCTGTTTATAAAATCTTCAACGCTATTGCTTTGAAAATAAAATTCCACTTAAAATAGAATTTTATTTCCAATCCGTTTCAAAAAAAAGTCAGCATAATTACCAAATCCACAAAATTTAAAGTTCAAAGTTTAAAAGACACTGTTCATGTTCGGAACATTATTAATTATATACATATCCGTTCTCTCTTTATCTCTCTTAAATACGTGAAGTTTATTAGACACAGCTTTTCTGTTAACTATTACGTTCCAAAATACATTCGAATAGGTTAATTATTTCCGTTAGCACCGAATGCAAATATTCTTCGTAACTTATGGTTTAACAGCGTAAAATGTTTAGATATATTGAAATGAATTTAGTTGTTACAGACTATAATAGTCTGTAACTTGTTTTAATGGTAAAGCCTCTTGAAATTGATTATGATCGATAGTTTATTTTACCTAGACCCTAAGTGTCCCTCCGTAGAAAGGAATAAAGCACATAACTCTAAATCATTTAGCTCTCTTAGAGGTCAGCATTTCCCGTATACGTCATACTAATGTTCGGCCGAGCACTCATAATTAGTTTTATACCCAACATTCAAATGGGGCTTGGGGGTATGTTGATTTGTCATTCCTTTTGTAACATGTGAACATATTTGTCTAAGACCCCATCCTGTATATATATTCTATGTCCTCTTAAGATTCTTAGTCGATCTGGAAATGTCCATTTGTGTCTTTTTTGTTAGCACGATAGAAATTACACCAAAAGTGTTACGTATGTAAAGTTTGAGACAAATATAAGAAATGGGCCAAATCGGTTTATAAATAAGGACCAAAAATCCATAAAAATGGGCCATTTTTGTGTATGTTATTGGAAAATATGCCATAAAAAATTCGGCCCATCTCACATATTAAGTTAGATTAAAATATATGGAACTTGTTCATTACTATTTATAACTAAATCCATTTCTTTTCGATTTTGTATAAATGAAAAATGGAATAAGAAGGGGACAGATGGCAGTCTCCTCCTTATTCCATGTTACATAAGAACCGTTGATGGTGGACATCAAACTCAAATATAACCTTAATATTTTTGTTTAGGCAATAAATTAACCAAATAAAAAGCGAAAACTTATTACTTAATATTGAATTGTGGTTAGAGTCTAATAAATTTTTTTCGCTCTTAATGTTTCTGCAGTATTTAATGGCTTAATGAAGTAGTAATTCATTAGATGTAATAAATTTATTATTTGATTTCAATGCAATATGCACAAAATGTTCTTATTTTTTGTGGACATACTATATAAACTTAATAATCCTAATAGGATTTATTTAATATAATGATTATAAGTATAAAAGAAATTTTATTAGTAATTAAATAATTATAAAAAAAAAGATAAAAGTTAAAATTAATGTAGATTGTAATAGAAATTAAAATAGCTCAATATCTGCTTAACACTATATTTTTCAAGTTATATTAAAACAAAAATAATTCAATTATTTATTTATTTTTTTTAATTCGCTATTGTTTTTAAATAAACTTATGTTTATAACTTCTATTTATATTTATTTTAATTGAATCCAAAAATAAGCCTAATTTTCAATTGTTTTTTTTTTTTTTTTTTGCCTACTAAATAATTAAGTTTAAAAATAAATTTAAAAATATAAACTTAAAACTATTGTAAACATCTTATAATTATTAAATAAATACCTTAAAATAATTAAAAAATATGTAAAGTTGTAAAATTCAGCCTATTTTTCCAATTAATGTTTAGTAATATTTTGAAATTTAATTGAAATTTAAATTAAACTGTAAACAATTTCAAATAGCCTCCACCACATAGTCAGTTCTGGTTCGGTTCTACTTCAGTTCTAGTTTACTTCTAGTTCAGTTCTTCTTAAGTTCTAGTTCAGTTCTTAAGTTCTAGTTTTGTTCTAGTTCAGTTCTAGTTTAATTCTAGTTAAGTTCTATTTAAGTTCCAGTTCAGTTCTAGTTCCGTCTACTTCAGTTCTACTTCAGTTCTTGTTAAGTTCTAGTTCAGTTCTAGTTAAGTTCTAGTTCAGTTCTAGTTTAATTCTAGTTAAGTTCTAGTTCAGCTCTAATTCAGTT
>JACGTJ010007819.1:0-15302 GCA_014858695.1 Chrysomya rufifacies | reverse complement strand
AATCCAATTCTGCCCATTTTCAATACCAACCAAACAAACCTTATATAAGAGAAACATTTTTCCCAAATTTCGTCTTCCTAGCTCATACCGTGCGATGAGCTAGTTCAGTTCTAGTTAGTTTTGTTTTGAAAATTGTATATTCGATAGAGTTAAAGTAGAGTTACTTGGCATATTTGACTGCAACTTATTTTTCTACGCGAAAATCCCCTAAAAATTAAGAAAATTTTTAGTGAAAATATAAGTGTTTATCTTTTATAAGGGCTTCGCAAATCCAAACAAAAAATTAAGAGCAGGTGTTTTGTCTGCTTGTGTGGCTTTTATGAGCTAAACAAAAACTAATTATATTAGGAGTTTAGCGACTTATGTGTAAAAAGTTTAATTCCTGGGGGTATATTTGTATGGGGTCTATGAGAACTAATAGACCTATCATGATCATCCACAGGTTTTATTATTCTACCAAAATAATAATCTGTACCAAATTTCATCAACAATTCTATAACATTGCGACATTATTATTTTAATGTGTTTTGCCATCATTTAAAGCACATTTGTATAGGGGCTAGGTGAAATAATGAACGGCTTAGAATGAAACATGCATGAATTAAATTATACATCCATTTAAGCATGGTATGTTTTCAAATCCCCATTCCGGGGTGTATTTTTGTGATATTTGATATGTTGCACATTCTTCCTGGCGGTATTGACATAATAATCTTTGATCAATTTCATCATAATATCTATAAAATTACGACCTCACCCACATGTTTTATCATCAATCAATCTTATTGATTTGTTAAAATCAATAAGAAATTAAACGTTTCATCATAACGTACGCTCATTTAAGAGAGTTATCAGTTGTACTAATGTTTATGCATTGTTTATTTGTATGGGCTGAAATCATCAAAACTCTTCACGTAAACCCAAGATTTGATATTAGACCAATAGATTTAAAATGAAATACAGGTAATCACAACGTTTGTGAATTCAAGTGTAAACAATTCCACAAATTCTAAAACGTCAATTATCAGACCATTTTAAACAAGGAATGACTGTAATAATTACAGGCCAATTGCCATATTCTCAGTGATAAAATAGGTTTTAAAGGAAATGATTGTGAAAACAATGAATGAGTTAAAGAAATAAATGAAATATAGTTAAACCACAAAAAGGAAGAAACACAAATCAACTAGTAAGAAATTTCAATCGAAAATTCACGTTGTTTTCCATTATTTTAGTAAAGCTTTTGACATTGACCTCTGGGCCTAACAATATTCCGGCTGTTTTGCTGAAATATGGGTTGGAATGTCTAGAATATTGGGTGCTATTAATGGAAAAAGGCGTTGCCATTACCATTTCACCCATTATTCAAATATCCCCCATGATAGATACTATTTTACGCAAAGAACAAGCTGGGTTTCCAAACACGAAAGGTCATGCGGACTATTTTAACACCATACTCGTAATCGCTGAACAATTTGGTCATAACGTATCAGAAAGGGAATACTAATGAAAATGCTAAATTTGTTCTGCGAACTACATAGGCACGTTAGTTATATAAACTCTCTTCAATTGCGAATTCGGTACTTTTACGGGAATCAGATAGTGTTGTATATCATCACCCACACTGTTCCAATACAAACCAATAAAGAAGACCCCTGTGGATTACGGCAGTATGATATGACAAGTTGATATTCTCGTGTATTAAAGAAACACTTTAGATAATTACATTATCAAAGATGTGCGAAATTTGACCAATCTTGGCTGAAAAATATTCGATAACGGAGGCTCTGATTAGAACATAACTGATTGAATCAACAAGGTTCGTGTAGCATTCTTCATTCTTGACAAAAATGGCACTCAAACAATATATGGCGACGGAAACACAACTCCGTTTGTTATGTTAACATTAATAAAAATTCGAAAAAAATACCGTAACTTAAATTCCACATTACCATAAAATATCTTATCGGGACAAAAGCATCTCTTATCATATACGCAATTTAAATTGCATAGATAAAATTTTTAGAAAAAAGTTTTTACATCAAGACAACTAACAACAATTTTGAAAAACTTTACGTTTAATTATTCAACAAAGAATATTCAAATTTAAATCCTCAAACATATCTTTCAATATTTGAACGTTCATTGAAAATTTGAGTTTGTCCTATATGGAACAATTTGCCTAATCCATTAAGGTTATTTTTTTACTTCTCTTTTACATACAAGACATAGGGCTTATATGTTTTCTTTGTATTGATAAATAAAGAAATTGAAAAGAAAAACTTTAAGTAACGGATGTAAATTGTATAATTAAAAAATTAGTTATACAATTACAAAGATAATTATGAAAGAATTTATATTTAAGAAGAACCGGTTAATCGGTTTCGCATCGGTAAAGTCGTAATTGAAAGTGGATATTTTAAAAATACATTTTTTTTTAATAACTTAAAAACCATTTTCCATTTTTTGAATCCACAATTTGGCATCAAAAGCAAAATATCAAATGTCAATAATTTCGGAAATATCTTATCAAATTCCACAGGTTACATCAGTAGGTAATAAAAATAACGTCGAATGCTTTGTAATAAAGATATTAATTTATTAATAAAATATAAATTTCATATACATTAGTATGTTTTTAAAACGAATACATAGTTTTGTATAATTTACTAACAAAACATTATTATTTTTCCTAATAGATAAATTTAAAATCGTTGTATGAATCAAAATTAAGATTTATGATTAACATTAAATTAATTATACAATAGAGAAATAGTACAAACCATTGTAATTTTAAATGTGCTACATATGTATGTGTGTGTGTGTGATTCTGTATATGCTTATATTTTCATGTAAATAAGATTTTATATAAAATGCATTAAAGTTACTAGAGGAAGATAATTGATTATGGTAATTAAAATTCTAAAATATCATTCTAATATTGCTTATGTTGTAACAAATTTACGAAAACAAAAGAAAACAAAAAAATATATGAAACAAGTTTACACACCATAATCTATTAAAAGACAAATACATACATAAATAAACCCAATTAAATATAATAAAATAGTAGATAATTACATAACATTACAACCACTAGATTCATTACGATCTAAATTTTGATGCTGAAAGGAAGAACGTCTTGTGTTTAGCACAGATTGTTGCGAAAATGAGGTGGAAGGGTTTTTAGCACTTTCAGTGCTTAATTGACGTGACAATATATTTCGTTTATCTTCAGCCGTGTACTTGTCATACGACCAGCTTCCATTATTAAGATTATTACCAGCAGCGGAATTATGATGGCTTATATGACAATTGCTTTGCAGCATATTGTTAAGGGAATCCACCTGATGTTCACCACCTTTGATACTATCATTTGGATCGGTGTTATCTGAATTGCGGCTATGATTTAAACTTGATTGGGTATTACTTACTAAGCCGCTGGACGATGGATTTGTGGATGTTGTTGCCGATGATGTTGCAATGAATTGATCCAAAAGATAGATATGGGGTTGCAACGATATCATAAATGGCCGATAAACACAGTCAATATCAAATGACCACTGTGCTACATGTTTCAATGAATTTTGAATCCGACTGCAAGCAGCTAGAGATTCAGATCGGATAACCACATTTATTATGCGTCCAATCGAAGCAGCATCCTGAAGCAAAATTGAGAGAACCAAGGCAAAATCAATGCAGTTGGCTTCTATAAATAATTGTAAAAGATAACGCATTTTTATGGCCAACTTTTCTGGAACGATTTTGGGGAGAACTTCAGGGCAATTTAAACCTAAAGCAAGTGAAGTAGATGACATATCATCATTTACCGAATAAAAACGTCGATATACAGAGTTCGGTTCCAATGAAGTTTGTGAATTCGAACGCGATTTATTATAATCACCAGGAATCTGTGGATTCTGGTGTTGTGTTGTTTGTAACAAGGATGTATACTGTAGTTCTTCGTTTTCTTTAATAGATGGAATGTTTGTATGCATTGTTAAGTTGCCATTCTGTGTGCTAGTAGGAGTATCCATTAGTGCCAAACTAAAATATCCAGACTCTGATGTTTGGCTAGAGGCGTGAGGTAAGTTCATCTGTTTGTCCAATTGAAAACGTTTTTGCATTTGATTATAATCATGATCAGACTCTTCGGACGGAGAATAAAGTGAAGCTGGAGTAGGCAATTTCAACTCCTCATGTAAAAGACTTATAGCTGCAACATAGTCCTCCAAACGTGCAGTTTTATCTGCTTCTTGGGACAACCAAGAAACTAAATGAAAATCTAAAAATGCACTCATGTATCCCAAGTCTATTAATTTACAATTCTGTAAAAGTTTTCGTGCATAACGATGTAATATGGATTCAATACAGAATGTTTCGCGTTTTTCATTTTTTGCAGAATTACTTCGTTCCGATTTTCGACGTACTACTACCGTTGGTCCTCCACTGCTATTGGGAGTAGAACTCTCATTATTAGAACTAATATTTGCAGCCTTTTCCTTTTTCTCTTTGGTTGCATTGTTGGCCAAGACAGTTGTTGAAAAGCTACGCTCCCTAGCGATGGGTCCCAAAACTAAATTGAAGGCATCAGGATTTTGATTCACCTGCGATTGCGATTGAGATGGTGGTGCTATTTTTACGTTAACTACCATTGATGAACGTGGAGAATCGATTTCATTTGGATCTATTGCCTTTAGAAAACGAATTAAATCCTTAGCCAGTTCCCAATTGCGATGCTGCAATGCAATTTCCAACAAAAGCGTTGCATACTGTTTGCTTATTATGGACGGTTCAAGATTTTGTAAGATTATTAAGTAACTAGCTGCTGTAACTAGCTCTTCAGATTCTAAACACTGTTGAAACAAATCTTTTGGTTTACCAGCCATTGAAAATAGATATGGCCAAAGGGCAATTTCTGTTTTGCGTGCGCATTGTACTATTGTTTGCAGATAAACCGGAAATTCTCTAATAAAATCTAAAATGCTGGGTAATAAAGCATCTGGTATAGGTTCCTTACTGGTCGCTTCCTCTTCTAACACCTCATGAAGAAGTAACTCCAAGGAGTGTGGGAAATAGGGTAGGCGACGACAAGACTGAGCTATTTCCCAAGCACTGTAACCTAAATTGCGTTTTATCAATTGCCTTAAAATCTTATGCAAATAAACTTGTGATTTACGTTCCAATTGTGAAAACGGCAAAGAAAAATGTGAATTTGTTTCGTTCGTATACAAAGTAGTTTCGTTCTCTACGCCTAAAACAATTACATTATCAAAAAGGATAACTAATGGGTACAGTTTCAAAGGAAACGAAAGCATTATCCGTTTCGACATGAATGTATGTAAACGATGAGATGCTTCTCGTTTTTGTTCATTGGAGGGGGGTAATATTGGCAACCAAACTCGCATTCCATGTACACCAGAAAATAGCCATAGGCAATCTTTCATTGGACTAGATTCCTGAGCTGTATTGGATAACCAAAAGCACTCTACACAAGAAGCCAGACACGAAGCCATTAGAGAATTAACCAGATTATTACTGTTATCTCTCTGGATCATAAGAATGCGACCACATACATTTACGATAATAGTTTCAGCAGCTTCACTATTGCCTGGCGACACCAATACCTTGGTAGTTAAATCATTGCGTAAATTAGTTACTGTCAAAGAAACAATACAGGCTGGATGTATGCAAATACTCTTGACATCCACCTCATAAACACAATCCGCTTTCAATGTATAAGCATCGCATTTACGCATGACAAAAAGCGTTACAATACCATCTGCTGTAAGGGCGATCAATTGATCTCGAAACATATTCAGTGATATTACAGGTGCCCTCACTTGAATACGATTTCCAAATTGGTTGTCTAATTTGCATTCCTCTGGATAACAACGTACCTCATCCGTACGATCTAGCAATGAATAACAACCACAAACTATAAATCCTTTCCACCATAATAATCCTCCCGATACCACAAAATCTTTCTCTTGCGATTCATTCCCAAAAAGTTTCCATTTTTTTGTTATCATTGAATAATGTGCCAAACCTGTTCTACCGGCTACTGCTAAATGAAGTCCCTCAGCATCTATAGCTGAATAACGAATTGGCCAATTGGTAGCAGCATATGTTTGTGGCAATTGTAGTACAGTCCAGTATTTACTTTCAGAAAGTATGCTTGATATATCGACAGTATTTTTTATTTCAACACAATCATCATTAGACATATTCAGGTCTCCAGTTTCTGCATTCGCATCAGTTTTATTATTGGGAAATACAAATTTTCCGCCAAAATAAATTTTTTCCAAATTATCACCTTGATTTAAATATAATGTATCGTCACCTAAAATTGAAATACAATTATTGATTATATAAGAGAAAGTTTACAAATTGCAAAAAGTTTTTTTAATAAAAGTAAAAGCAAGCCGGACTTAACTATACCCTACACCAATATAAGCAAGATGAAGTAATGGAGCGCTATTAACGAAAGTAACGAAAGTATCAAAGACCTTGTTATCTAAGTAAAATTTTATCAATCTTGCTATCTTAGTTATTTATTTTTTATCAAATCTTGCTATCTTATTAGCAACATTTGTGGGGTTACAATTTTCTACAACAAAACCGCAATTTCATTAAGATATCTTCAAAAATGCGATCTGTACTTTCTTCATGGTTTACATGGCCAAACAGCCAGCATCCATCCAGACAGACAAATTAACTCAAAATGTAATTTTGAACGAAACGGAACAATTAAGGTTGATGTTTATGTTATTTTCTATTATTTATGCATTTTGCATTATTCACTCTTTTATTCAAAAACAAAAATGATAAATAGGATTTTTCGGATCGAAATTTATCCATTTTCAATTTTGAAGCCCAATACATGATTTTCCTTCTTCGGGTATTTCGTAAGTAAACATTCTGCTAATTTTATAAAGCTAGCTTAAAGAAATCGGTAAGTGGTAACTCAATGTCCGAATAATTGCAAAGACGTATAATATCAAACATTTCTTACCCTGTAGCAGAATATGTGGATGAGAAGTCATGCATGGATTCATGGTTAGAGCGCTTTTAACGAAACTTAATTGACATACATTACTAAAGGGTCCATCGGTTGTATTATCAGCATTTTTCTTAGGTTTGCATGTCAAAAACAATTGATAACCTTCGGTAGACCATTCAATTTTACTGACACACAGAGGGTTGTTATGGATTAAATCTACATTAATTCCAAAATCCCACGAAAAAGATGACATTAAAAGAGCGCCAAAAGTACTCCATAAAGCAATGCCACCATTTTCCCAAGACACTACTAAAACACAACCATCTGGACTCCATTTAAGCTCATTAACGGCACCCAAAGTTCCTGGCATAACTGTGGCATTCAATGACAATCGATGCGAAAATTCAAGACCTCCAGTAGTGTCTTCAATAGCGTACACAGCGACATCTGAATTAATACGACCGTAAGCTAAAAGACGAAATTTATGATTAACACTGCATACGGTGGCATCCTCAACTTCTGGTATCCAAAATCCGTGCATATTTTCTGCTTCAAATCTTAAATGATTTGCTATTAAGAATGCTGCACGGTGATCACTAAAAACAGCTGCACACCCACCAATAAATGGTGAATATTCCAACGAAGCAACATACGAATCTTGCCGAACAGGTGGTATAGTCTTCAAGTTGCATTGTTGGTTAACATAGAACTGTATTTGTCTAAGATTAATTGCTCCAGCAATCGATTCTGAACTTCCGAACTCATCGGACTCCAGTTCAGACCACTGTATTCGCATAAGTTCACATTTTTCCGTAGCTACCAGCAGCTCGGTTAAACTGATACAACATATTGTGGTGACCGTTGAACTAAGTTGTATTAAACAAATTTCTTTCAAGCTCAACTTTGGTATATTTTCCTTTATAAATAATTCAGCCGAATCGCGTTTTAAACTGTGTGCTGGCGGATCAACTTGTTGGAATATTCCATTTCCATTCGCATCAAAATCTACTTGGTAGAGTATTAAAACACCGCCTGTCGTAAGAACCACTAATTGTCTTGAATCCGGTTTCCAAATTACAAATTTATTTTCACCATAACTCACAACCGACTCCACACTTCTTTGATAGTATACAATTGGTACTAGAGGATTGGCATACCATACCCCCAAGAAATCTTTTCCAATTCCTGCCAGAAGAATTTTTACAGCATCAAAGCAAATATGTTTGATTATATTACTTTCTCCAGGCAAGGCTAAGTTAACTGCCTTTGGCCAACCAATTGGGAAATACATCTTTTGAGTATCTACAAAGAATTTTTTAAAATTACGTAGAAATACAAACAACTTATTTCATTAAAACATTTTACATGTTTACCTTTTTCTTTAAAATAAAAAACTTATCATTATACATTAATTAAATTAATGCAAAATCTCCGAAAATCACAAAAATCTTTTTTTTTATTTTTCTCAGATGTCAATATAATACTCCAATGAAAACATTACATGAACTATGTTGCCACATAAGCATATTTTTATCAACATTAGTATTGTGATGCCACATTAAGAAAATGGTTGTACATTGAAAGAAAAATATATAAATATTTTATAAAAGTTATATAAAATATTTTTTTAAATAATGAATTTTGGTAAATTTTACTTTATATTATTTCATATTAAAATATATTTCATCTTTTTATATTCTGCTAATAGTAAAGCATAAAAATCATGTTGAATTTCATAATTTCTTCTTATAAAGTTCGTTTGTACAACTTTAAAATGTATAGTTAAATTACGTACAATTTAGTGCCACAGAAAAAAAACTGCCTTTTAAGATATAAACTCTTATGAGAGTAGGAATTGTGAGAAACTATTATGGTGTTTTTAAATAATATTTATTATTACGTTTTTGGTCATACATTCGATTGAGTATTTTGGGTAACTGCATTTTTTTGAAGTTATTCTCATTTTTAGAGTAATTCATAATCGAAGCAAAATCATGACCTCTCTTATTTGGTATAGGACTTAAAGAATTGACTAAATCAAGAGTGTTATAGTAATATATTATTTCAATCATCTTGTACTCTTAATGTTATTCTTAATTTTTTGTAAAATGTATATGCTTAGGTTATGATTTATTTCTTTATAATTATTATTACTTTTTACATAATTATACATTTACATTTAGTAGAAATTTGTAATTGATTACGGCCTATGGGATAAATAAAGTTAAATTAATTTAATTAAATTTTAGATCAATTATAAATATAAATTAAATTTGTTATTGTAAATTTTTTATATTATAACATATTTGGGCAGCTCAGTAAAATCAAAAGTGGAGAAAACTATTAACCAATAGCTGGCAATGTAAAAAACAATATTTTTCATGAAAGATTAAATATATGATTAATGTATCTCTGTTTATTTTATTTATTTTTATAAAAATGTACGAACTTTTAAAAAAACTTGAAAGAAAAGTTGAAAATGAAATTTTAATACTAAATATGAAAAACTTTTGCGCTCTTCATTTGGCGTTTTTTTCATCATTTAATGTCAATCCTACTGGTACATGTATCTACAAGCGTTAAATAAACAAAATGTTTACATTCTTTTAAGCGAATGATTAGTAGTTAGTTTGGCAACACCATCAAATATTAGCAATTTGGCAACGTTTTTTCTTATACGTAGAAGGAAAACAAGTGCGATTGTATAAATAATAATCTTTTGTTTTTCGTTTTATAATCATTTTGATAATTATACATATGAATTTTCTATGTTTAGTAATGAGAACGCAATAGAGATGTTTTCTAATATTTAAAAATTACCAAACTGAGTTCTGTTAACAATTGCAATAACGTTCCAAAGAATAAAAAGAAAACAATTTTCCTAAAGGGGCGCCAAAAAGTGTAAAATAGAAGAAGACTTTTTATTTACAATATTTTTGTGTAAAATGTATGCAAAATATGAGGAGAATCCCGAACAGAATCGCATATTGCGACAGTTAAAAGATATGTTTTCTTCAATGCCCCATTGGCGTCTACGTGAAGTCTGCAAAGCAAACAATTGGAATTGTAAGTTGTGATAAACCAGCGATTTATGGACTTTCGCCGCGACAATTACTAATTAATTTTGTTTTTATGTTACATTTGCTTAGTGGAATCTTCTATTGACCAATTGATGAATATGGTTGTAAGTAATCCGTCATGTGACTTTAAAGACGATAAAATTGCCCAAAAGCAACAACAACCGCCACAAGCACAGCGCTCTAAATTTAATAAAAGGGATGCTGGAACAACGCGTTTAAATAAGGATGAAGAACGAATTGGATCTTTAATAAAGAAAGGATATCGTGTTATGATTTTAATGCGCGGTCCTCCAGGAGTAGGTAAATCTCATTTGGCCCGTTCTATAGTTAGTAATTATGTGGATATAGAGAATAATGGCTATAATATCGGTGACTTTGTCTGCAGTTCAGACGACTTTTTCTACAATGCTAAAGGTGTATACAAATATAATCCGTCTATGATACCTGAAGCACACGAATTCAATCATCAACGTGTTCGCGATAAGGCAAGATCTGGACTTAGTCCTATTATTGTGGATAATACAAACATGCAACTTTGGGAAATGTTGCCATACGTTAAACTGGCTGTTGAAAATAATTATCTAATTGAAATACTAGAACCAAAAACACCTTGGCGTAATTCAACAAGTACATTGGCGCAAAAAAATAAACATGGTGTCCCGAAAAATCGTATACAACAAATGTTGGAAAAATATGAGAAAGGCAGTGTTTCTACGTTGACAAGGGTAATATAAAGAATCAAATCCATATAAATATGGAAATAAATTAACTGGTTTTGATAAAAATTGAAACTTTCTTTAAGAGTATTAAAATTTACAGAAAATAGACGGTCTATAGATATTGTAGGTCTTCAAAATTAGAACTGATTTTATATATTAGATATCCAAATTTCTTCCTACCATGATTAAACAGTAAAGGTCATCCTTTTATCTGTAATTTTAGTTTTAGATTCTTCAAGAAATAATTTACAAATTTGTTTAAGAAATTTTGGAAAAATATATTCGTTTACTGATTATAGTAGGACTATGCGAATAATGGAAATATAATTAAAAAAGGTCATCTCTGTCAGAATTCTAGAATTCTGTCGTTTAACAAATTAAGTTAAAAATTTTAGTAAAATATCAAATTATAAATCAATAAAATTTTACAGAAATAAAAATATATTTAAACATTTAAAAAATTAGGATTATCAAATATAGGCCTGTGATATAATTTTTTTAATACTTAAAATAAATTGTTGATATTTTATATAAGAATATTTTATATCTGTTGCTGTTAATAATATTATATTATTAAACATTTTATAAGAGATTACTAATTATTCAACCATAAAGGGAGCTATAAATATGTCAATAGAATAACATACTTTACAGATTATTGATATTAAATATCTTTTAGATGTTGAAAAATACTAAATATACGAAGACCTTACCGCAGATGCGCTCGCTACCGCCACTTAACACAGCTGTACTAAATTTAAAAATGAATCGAAGTGATACTAATTCCAGTAAGGAAGATTCTGTAGAAAAAGAACAATCGCAGGTTTGGAATTCAATAACACCCGCAATCGAACCCAAAGAACAAAGATCGAAATTTAAATCTAACAGATCGCCATCAAAATCATTAGAACAGCAAGAATCACCACGTGATGTTTACAGTCTTCTGGAACAGAAAACTGCAAATGCTTGGAAACCTTTTGAAAGTGAATCCGCTGACTTTTGGGGTCTAAATACACATCAAATGCAGCAGGATCAGTTTCCGCCAATAAATGACACAAACAAAAGTGGTTCTGGTGAAAAGTCTTTATTGGATCTACTTAGAGAGGATACAAAAAAAGTTTTAGAGAAGATGTGTGGAGATGATAATGATATGCAAGGATCGAATGCTTTCGAACGTCACAGTATCAATTGTTCAAATGAAAATGCATCTTTTGTTTCACTACGTCAAATTTATCCGAATAAACAAGTCTCCGGTTTATGGGATTTGTTTGTTAAATGTAATGGTGATGTGGATTGGGCTGTTGATATTTTATTAAAAGAAGATGAATTAGAACGAATTCGTGGTGATGACGGTATCAATTATACAACGGAAGATGATGAAATATTCGAATGTTTGTGCAATAATGTCAACACGGAGAGTTTACCCACGGAAAGTAATAACGCCAATGTTAATAGTAATGGCATTGCAGATGAAAGTAACAAAACTTTATTGAATACATTCGAAGCAAAGCCCCAACGTCAGCGGTCACGATTTTCCCGTTCTAATCAGTTGACTAATCCTGCTCTTTTGGAAGTCAAAGAAAATATTGAAAATTGTTTTGTCTTGGGTGACGATCAATATTCACAGCATCTTCTAAAAATACGAAATATAAGAAGTGGTTTAAACGACGTAGCTGGATCTTCAAATGCAACAACAGAAAGCTTTGATAATTTAGGAAATCAAATGGAAAATATTTTTAATAAAAATGAAGACGAGGACGTTAATAATGAAGACGATGATGATGAAGAGGACGATCACGAAAGCAATGATGAGATGTTAGAAATATCATTAGGAGAGCAATTAATTCAGCAACTAGTAGACACATTTCGTAAAGAATGTTCTCTTGAAGAACAAATCTCCTCATCATTACCTGCAAATTTAAAGGTATTTATGCCCCGTTCCTTGGCAAA
Source organism: Chrysomya rufifacies (assembly GCA_014858695.1). Classification (NCBI taxonomy): domain Eukaryota; kingdom Metazoa; phylum Arthropoda; class Insecta; order Diptera; family Calliphoridae; genus Chrysomya; species Chrysomya rufifacies. The sequence continues at coordinate 2,550 of JACGTJ010007819.1, read as the reverse complement.
ACAACTTTATATGCTATGGATGGAATCTGCTTACAATCATATGGAAGAAGAACGTCAAAAACTTGTTAAAGAAGATGAAGATTTCGCTAGACTCTTGAAAAATCCCAAATATTCAGATTTTAAACAATCGCCGAGTAACGTACAGGAAATTTTGGACATGGAATATGCGTGGAAAATATACAATCAGGACAAAGAAGAACAAATGCAACAAGATATTGACATGGAAAAAATGCATATACCAAATGATTTGGCATCTCATTTAACACAAATGAAGTTATGTGAAACATTTCCCGACATTCCCCGTGAAACTTTACTTGATATTTTAGCAACTAATGGAAATGATTACAATGCAACTGTAACGGTTTTACGTAGCACGATGCAAGCTGAAGATTCCACTACAACACAAGACCATCTAATGGAATGTGCCAGACGGGAGCAAGACTTGGTTTGTATTACATGCTGCGTAGTTATAAAATAGGAATAAGTTTAATATCCATATATTTATCTTATTAGGTCAATCAAGAGGTTCAAAATCAAATGGATAAAAGGAAAGAGAGAGTATCAAACAGCTGGGAAGATGGTGAGCCAAATCAATCACTGTCTCCGGAAGATGCTAAACGCTTGGCGTTACGTGAATTTGAAGAAAGTAGAAATCTGGCGGCCCATCACTGCCAGTTGAAAGCTGAGTGCTATCAAAAGGCCAAGGAAGCCATTCAAAGTGGTAATAGCGGTGCAGCTATTTATTATTCCCAAATAGCTAATTTGCACAAAAAGAAAATTGACATGTACAATCATCGAGCTGCGAATTGTATAATGGATGTACACAAATACACCCAAAACAATCCAGACTTATTGGATCTCCACTATTTACACTTAATAGAAGCCCTAGGTTGTTTGGATCTATTTTTAGATCGCCACATAACAGGACTGCGATCAGCATCGCGTAATTACAAACATGTGTTTATAATAACTGGACGTGGAAAGCACAGTGCTGGTGGTGTTTCTACAATTAAGAATAAAGTAAAAGCTAGATTAAAAGAGCGCAGTCTCAGGTATTTATTTCTATTTTTGTCATTCTCATTGTAACATATTTAATGATTTTTTAATTTGCCTAATAGATGGAGTGAAGTCAATCCTGGTCTATTGAAAGTGAAAATATTTTCCGGTTCTCGCCATTCCAAGAATATATGATTAAACCAGGTATATGCTTCTGTAATTTAGTTACACCAGCATATACCTGAATGCTATTTAAATATGTTAAAATGCCTACGGATTTGAAATGTTACTCTTCGTGTACATAATATAGAAACAACAAAACTTTTTAAAGTATGTTGAAGTTGCTACATGAATTTATGTGCGGGTACGCTAAGCAATATTTTTTGTTTAGTTTTCTATTATCAAATATTTTCATTTTTATAATGTAATATACATACACATATTTTACCTGTTTTATTTTTAAACAATAATTATGTTTTTATTTTACGCTTTGCAATTATTTTTGTTTCGATGTATGTACTAAACATACTGCAATATATATTTTTAAAAAATAAATATTCTATTTTTTAATAAATATTTTGTATAAAATCTGTAAAATGAAGTATTTACTTTTATAATAATTTTTATTTGTTAGGAAATATTTTAATAAAAAGTATCGCTTAATTCAATTGATATTGAATTTTTTGTTCACATTCCTGATAAAATTATGGTAACCGACAAAAATATCTACACACATTTTTTTCTTTCTGAGTTGCATATTTTGTTTGCAAAATAGTAATTTCCACTATACTTTATGATTTAGAATTAAAAAGTAGAACATCTTAAAAATAGGTTAATACATTTTCAGTCTGCGACTATATAAATTATGTATATTATGAAATCGAAATATATATGTCGGTTGTTATGTCGTTTATAAAGGCCCCGATCATAAAGTTGTACAAAATATATATCAAATCATTCCATAGGGTGACGATTTTGTTACTGAAATTAGGTAGAATCCATATATAAATGGCCTAGATATATTAAAAAAAAAAAACATTTAATTCTAAATATTTCAGAATATTTTGACAGAAAATTTTATAGATTTATCAGTTCAACATTTCGACAGATTCGACCATTAGAAACGCAAACGGCGATTTTTTCTATAAATAGATAGCATGCATTTTTCTCTAATTTACATTTTTGAAATCGGTCCATATATAATAGGGTAATTGTTAAGCTTAAATTAAAAGCCACACAAAAACAGACACAGCACCAGCGCTTAAATCTTTGTTTTGAATTTATAAAGCCGCTATAAAAGATAGATCATTAATTTTGATGATTTTTAAACTATTTTTTTTTTTGTATTAGCTAACTTAAGTGAAGGGTATATGAGACTCGACGTAGCCGAACATAGAATTCTAACTTATTCTTATTATATCTAGTGCTTTTCAGGCGCATATCAGTTTTAACATAAAAACAAGTAAGAGCGCTTTAGTCGGTCAAGCCCGACCACTTTAGGTAAATTAACGGACTATTTGTGTCCAAGCTTTTGTTTTTGTGTCAATCTGGACA
>JACGTJ010007796.1:0-15103 GCA_014858695.1 Chrysomya rufifacies | reverse complement strand
GTAATCATTCTTTCACAACGCAGAAATTTTTTGTTGAGAATTAGTTCTTATCTTTAGTATAAGTATATACAGTATAAAAATTTCGGAGTATTTTTTAAATCCCTGAATAAAAATATTAATGATAATCCTTCGTGTAGAGGCGTAGAAACTTCCATTTAAAATGACAGTTTAGTGGATAAATTAGAGCAAGGAATGTTAAGCTATCATGTATCATGGAAATGCAAAATTTTCTTTTGAATTACAAATACAATTCAGCAAAGTTTATCAATTAATAACAAGCTATTTCCTATATTAATGAACCCTGTCTGGGAAATTAAATTTTTTAAACTTTGCATACTTCACGTGCTTCACAACCAACAGTTGTTCATGAAGCATGAAGAAGTTTGTTTACTATTTGACCAAACATTTTGATTGTATTTAACTACAAAAAAACTATTTCTGTGTAAAGTAAGTACATTTTTAATGCTAATTAGTAATAAATAGATAAATTTAATAGTAATGCTTTGTGGTGCATGGGGGGAAATAAATATGTGCAGGCTTTTTTTAAAGTAGCAGTGAAGTAAACATTAATTTTTTATTTTGTTTGATGTTTATTTTCATTATGTTGCCAATTTTGTGAAATGGCAACTCTGAAAACCGCGTCAAATTTTAAAACTGAAAATGTACATTGCATTTTGCTTTGATAGCTTTCAAGTCTATATTTTGCTCTCAATGTGTTGTCAAGTGCCTTGTGCTTGTAAATGAGTTTCTTATTAAAGTAAGTAGATCTAACGGTTATTTGATATGGACGCTATAATTCGTTTAAATTAACTACGCAGTTTTTAAGATTTACTTGAAACATTTAATTTTAGATTTATAAGCCTAGAATATTAGTCATTATACTTAAGGGAAGTTTCGATACAGAAATAATATGGATAAACCGTCTGGAAATATAGGTCGAGCTCGTGGCAGAGCTGGAGCTGGTAATCAGGCAGCAGGTACTGGAGGACGTGGAAGGCGTCCTGCACAAATGGTAAGAAATTAGATAGTAGCATAAAATTAAACCACTGTTCAAATGTATAACACATATCCAATGTTTCGTCATTCTTCTTATACACGTTATTAAAAGTCTTAAATAAATGTATGCATGTATTATCTAAGCCGTTCGACATAATCAGTTAGATTAAGGACATCTATAAAATAGATATTTATACGTTAAGAACTTAGTTTGACATCAATTAGTAACGCCGTTCTTAATGCTCCTTTAATATATACCAGAAATTACGTATAGAACATTTAAAATATCCTTTAAGTATGCCGTTTGATTCTGAATCATTTTCCAAGTCGATCTAAGGATATCCGTATTGCAGACTTTCCGTCCGTATAAAAATTGTGAACATGCCCAAGTCGCTTTTTTGAAAATATCTTCATAAAATTTTGCACAATGTTTGTTTGATAAGGACGATCGCAATAATACATACTATGTTCGAAATTTATAAAAGTGTTCTCCCAGAATAAGTATTTAACCGAATAAAATAATTGAATATGTATGTAAGGACTCAATTTTTTAGATATTAAATTGGTACAGGATAAAAACTTAGTAGTAATCAGTTTTCATCTTTATTTGCGTTCGATTACTCGAAAAATATAATATAATGCAATAAAAATATATATAAAAAAGCAATAAAATCTGTTGATTTGTAGTTTCTTTTTGTTTATCTGAATGACATTACATGTTTTCTATTTGATTGCATTTTAGCTTATTTTTTTATTTTAGTACATAAAGTAATTAATTTAGTAAGTAATTAAATAAAATATATATTTTTTATGTGTGCACTTTATTTAGACTCAGGCTTCAGGAGGAGGTCTTTCAGCTCCGGATGCGGCTGCAGGTCCAGCACAATTCCCATGGGGTAACCCGAATGTTGGTGGAGCACGTGGTACTAGTCGTGGTGGCGTAGTTATGAGCGCTGCACAACCTACAGCAGTTCCACAACAACGCCCACCAGCTCCAGTTACATTAGGTCGTGCCACTTCACATCGCGATATTCCCATAGTAGAGTCACAAGGAGGTTGGTAAATATTCTTTACTTATGGACATTAAATTTATTATTCTATCGTATAGAATATTTCTAAGTTTAAGTAATGATATTTGTATATATTTAATCTCTAATTTACATATTTAAACTTTAAATTATTAAACGCAATTAAATATACGGTACACCCAAAAATTATTAATGTTTCAGACATTTGTAAATAACTGCATAAAACAAAAATTTGGAAAAGAAGAAGAAATTCGAAAACGTAAAAATTAGTTCATATTACCATTTTACTTTAAGTCCAGAATCAATGTTTCGGGATAATTTCCAATTTGTATGTAGAAATTCAAAATGAGTGAATTTTCCAATAATTATGTTCTATTAAGTGTGCATGAGAAAGAAACGTTATTTCTCAATGATTTATTGTATTGTTTATAATTTTAGATAAAAAGAACTTTTGCTGAAGAAATAGTAATTGGCTAATCAAATCGAACCAATTTATGACAAATGGATATGAGGAATCAAGTTATGATATTCACATATCTGTACAGATTATTCGTAGGTACTTTTATGAAAATAATTAGCATGGTATGATTCCTTAACTTAAAAAAATAAAAAACCTAATGACGTGACCATATTATAAAGTTACTCACGAAATATTGTCCACGGTAATTATTACAATAGATTTTAAGTAACTGATATTAATTTTCTCCAATAGTTATTATCCTATTATATTTTTGAAGGAAAACGAATGATTTATGCTTCAATTTCAAATGTTCTTCAGAGTTCGTTGTATATTTATACCCTATACCATCATATGCAGAGACGGTATAATGCGTTTGTGCGAATGTATGTAACATAGAGAAAAATATAACCGTTTAGCTTAGAATCATTCTGTTAACCAAAGTTGCGATCTCCGTCCGTTTGGATGACATGTAAATGATTTGCGCAAAGTATAATGCGCGGTTTTATACCTATCGTCTTTATTTTAGCCAAACAAGAAAATTAGTCCTCATCGCTTCATTATTTATCATAGCCCCCATACAAATGTCTTCCCGGAATAGTGTATAATACAAAACTGTCGTGTAGATCTACACTTATGCTACATATTTCATTCCAATCGGTGCATTATTTCACCTATTCTCCATATAAATGCCTTCCGGTATAAAAATTTAGAGCATGTATTTATAAATAAAAAGCAACTTACGGATTTCACTTAAATTTGTGAAATATTTTACACAATAATATTCTATTACTATTCTTGATTGTTCTAAATATAATTTATGGACACTTGAGTTTTATGTAGAGCAATATTCTCATTCCTAAGATTGTCTACGGACATCCAGCAGAGATATCAAGATTTGCTTCCATTTCAATATTTATTTCGATTTATATTAAAAGTTGGTGCGATTTGCTTAGTCAAAGAGTTACTTTTTCTTCGACTTTTTTTCTACAATTTTTAATAATTTCAATTTTTCTTAAAATAATTTGTTATTTTTCCGCTAAAAAAAATAAAAACTATCAAATTTCGCATAATTTATATGTTCTTAAAATTAATGTGAAATAACGTCTTTTTTACAGGAAGTTGTTCCTATATTATTATGAATAGAAACAAATTTACTTTTAAAACATTAATTTAACTTTATTCCTAATTATCTAAATTATTAGTTAAAATTAAGTGACTTTACACATTTAGTTTTTTTTTTTCTTTTTGCAAAATTACTTATGTTGAATATGATACATAAGAATGACCGATCTCGTTTTTTATGTTTTCAAATTAAATTGTCTAAAATTTATTAAAAAAAATTGATGATACTTTTACGCTATAATACAATTCATTTATTGTTAAATACATAAACAAACTGTAAAAATGTATTATGGGAAATGTTTTGATTTGCCATGAAATTATTATTTTTTAAATGATTCATTTCATAATTAAAATAATAAAATTTTACATTATTTTAATCGTAAATAATGTGGAGAATTTGAAGATGGTGCCAAATGTTAGAAGATTAATTAATACAACAAAATATTACGATACAGTGAATTCACAATTTCTGTGCATTAATACAAAGTATAAGAGTGAAAAACTACCTTAAACGATTATGAAAAATAACACATTTATATTTTATTTATATTTTTTAATATTTAATTTTAGTAAAATTAATAATGCAATTTTATCGATGTAATTAAAAAATAAATAAAATCTCTCTAATATATTCACATGTTCCATTGATTATTTTATACATAGCTGTTGGAACAGAGGATAATCGTGGAGTAGTACGTGGAAAACGTGTAATTGCCGAGCTTGTACATTCACGTCCACAAAATTTGGCAACAAAGTGTGGTTCCACCGGTGATAAAGTTTCTGTACAAACAAATTATTTTCGTATACTTCGAAAACCAAAATGGTCTATTCATCAGTATCGCGTGGATTTTAGCCCTGATGTTGATATGATTCGCCTTCGTCGTGCATATTTAGCACAACATAAAGATTTATTTGGCGGTTATATATTTGATGGTACATTGCTATTTTGTACGAATTTCTTTATGGATCAAGCTGAAAACAGTCAAAAAGAACTATTAACCAAAAATCGTGAAGGTGAAACAATTCAAATAAAAATCAAACATGTTGGCATTGTTGATGTTTCGGATGCACAACAAATTCAAGTTTTAAATTTAATATTACGTCGCGCAATGGAAGGTCTTCAGTTGCAATTAGTTGGAAGAAATTTCTTTGATCCTGTTGCAAAAGTAAGTATACATTTGTTAAACGAAAATTTTATCTTTTTCTCAATTATTTCTTTATAGATTAATCTAGATAGTTATAGAATGGAACTTTGGCCAGGTTATCAAACTTCTATTAGACAGCACGAGAGAGACATTCTATTATGTGCTGAAATAACCCACAAAGTAATGCGCACACAAACGCTTTATCAAATTTTGTCAGATTGTTCTAGAGATTTCCAAGATTTTCAAACAGGATTTAAGCAACAAGTTGTCGGTAAGTTTTATAACAAATTAAAGTTTTTAAGTTTTTATAGTAAAGTGCCATTAATTTATTTTTTATTAATAGGAACTGTCGTGCTTACGGATTACAATAATAAAACTTACCGTGTAGATGATGTTGATTTTAAGGCATCACCTACATCAAAGTTTTCTACAAAAGATGGTGAAATTTCGTATATAGAATACTATAAAAAGGTATACACGTTATAAAAGTAAATCTACAAATATTTTTATTGATTTCTTTAATATATTAAGGTATTTTTTTATAAATATATTACAATATTTTTAAATATTTTCATAAAATAGAAAAGAAAGATAAAAAGATTAAAATTAAGCAAAATAAAATTGTTATTTCGATCTCCTCTACATCTTCACCTTTAAAATATAATGACTTTTAATATTTAATGTTTTCACAAATACTTTTTAGCGTTACAATATACACATTAGAGATCAGAATCAACCAATGTTAATTTCTCGCCCTACAGAGAAAAACATTCGAGGCGGCCAAAATGAATTTATTATGCTTATTCCAGAATTGTGCCGAGCAACAGGCATAACAGATGCTATGCGTGGCAACTTCAAGTGAGTAATTTTTTGAATTAATACGATTACACAATGTTTTAGAAATTTTACGTATACACTAAAATTTATACCTGTTACTGTTTACATACTGTTTCAATTGAGTTAAATACTGCAACTAAAATTATGGTCATATCAAATGTAGACTTCTTCAGTTGACGGAAAAATTAATTTCTTGTCAGTAACAATACTTTATCTCATTATTTATCTATGTATATTATATCTTAAGAAGCATAAAAGGAATTTCATATATTTTTTATCAGATCAAATATATATGAGGATCTAGGTGACGTGTGTAAATAAAAATTGGCATATGTATGTATATATGAGTATGTATATATGAAAAATCGGGAAATGATCACTACTATGCAAATGATTGTCTATATTACATGTCACATACGGAACAAGGTCTGCTGAAATTACTGATAGATCAATATGTGTAAGTGTGGATCTTGTTGAGAAGTGAGTTGGCCTAACGTCGTTTAATAATACAAAATTTGATTTGGTTAAGAGATTTTCAATACCGAGTCCTCTTTGATTAGTATGTGTATAGCGCCATAGAGTATAATGAGAATTGAAACCTCCCAAAATTATTGTACGTGTGTTAAAATTTTTCAATATTGTTGTTAATTTAGTAGTATGTCAGGGTATAGAAAGGTTTTAGTATAGTTTCAATTTCAGCATAAAAATTATTGAATGTGGGGGTTGAGAATTTTAAACAATTTTAACGAACAAGGCAGTGCAAGATCTATTGCTTTGTCCATTTATAGATAATAATGAAGTATATCCATTCAAATGAATGGAGTTAGTACCACTATAATACCGGGAGAGTTATTTTGGATTAAAAGTTGTAGTTCGTGTAAATTATTGTAAAAACCATTCATATTACATTGGAAAATTTTTACAGTAATTCTGGAGAAATTATAAATTATTTTATAGCTCCATGTCTGATAGTGAGGAGTCCAATTCTGTAGGCATGACACACAGATGTAACAATTGTCGATACCATTACAAAGTTTCTTAGTGTGTCCTAGTTAAAAACATTTTTTTACATTGGACAGGGTTTGGAATGTGTGGTTCCTCTTTGCAGTTGAGGAAGCCAATTTTTATTTCTTGTGGTAATTAGAAAAGGTTGAAACTGAGTATGTGTAGGGATGTATTGGTTACTTTATTATCAATAAATTTAGTGATTTTTCTACATTCAACAACTCCTTGTTCATTTAAATCATCCACAATTTCTTCCTCTTTACGATATATAATATCTTTATCCGGATCTAATATTGAATAAAAGTTGCCATCTGTGGAGGACGACATGGAAAAATTTTTTAATTATATAATTACTCGGCAGAAATAACTGTATGAATGTGAAATAAACAATAAAAAGGAAAATGTTTTCAATGAGATCACGATTTATTAGTAAGCAGAAAATAAACAAGCGATAGATAAATTATCAACCGTATGCAATGAGCACTTGGTGTCGACTGTATGGTTTTATTATAGCAGTGCTTTCTTCTAAATTTCGATTCATACAAAACCAATTAACATTTAAATATACTGTAATATATTTTTGTGGTGGTTATTGAAGATTCTGTAAAGCTGAATATAACATTCTTACTTCTTTGATTTAGAAGGATTTTCATCTTCAGCGTGGGTTCCGTTAACGATCTTTTTAGTGTTTAATTTTGTGAGATCGCTTTTAATACCGGTATTATCATTTCGGTAACGGTATATCGTTACTGGAATTACTTAAAATACTTTTGCCTTTACCGAGATAAAAAAATATATATTCTTTATCGGTATTTATACTTTTATCAATAGTTTTATAGACTAATAAACGCATTACTATTTTTAAGTCGGCTACTTAGCTTTCTGAAAACTTTAAAAATGTTATTAAATTCAATTGATTTAAATAAAAAGTAAGAAACTTGGAATGTAAATTTAGTTTTTTTTTTTAATTTGAGTTTTAATATCTTTTAAATAAAGAGTAATGCGAATAGGCTTTTTCTAGACCTAGATGCATAAAATTCTTACAATAAAATTCGTCTTTGGTTTTTTGTGAACCAGTCTTTTTTATGTTCCAAACTTCAGATCTCATATGTCTTTACTTTTTCATGTCAAATAACATTAAAATTCGAGAGAATGTCAATGTATTGTGTGAGTACTACTAAATTCACTTCATAGTAAAATGTGAGTGTTTGTAATTAAGGAAAAAAACTGTCTAAAGTTTTTATATCTAAAATATTTTGTAATGTAATAAAATATATTGATGAAATTCCAATTCGTAGTCAATAAATAATCAAAAGTGAACTTCGAGGTTTTTAGAGACACTGTATTGTGCATTATTCTAATAAATTTAATTTAAACACCATCTTCGATTTTAAAAAAATCTAACATCTAATCTCGGTTCTCACTTGTTTTATAAAAATCGTCGCGTTACATTTAGCCCTCTTACTATATCCTTTAAAATTTCTTATGTATGTATGGTATTACATAATAGTGCTTTACCGATCTTTTATTATTTGCTATTAATTTATTTTTTTCAGATTAATGAGAGCCATGGGTGATTATACCCGCTTAAATCCCGATCGGCGCATCGAGCGTTTGCGCACATTCAATAAACGTCTTCACAGCTCTAAAGCAAGTATGGATATTTTTTCTCTATGGAACATGAAGCTAGATACAAATTTAGTTGAAATTCCTGGACGTATATTGCCACGACAGAAAATCGTTTTCGGTAATCAAAGAAAAGTAGCTTGTGATAGAAACGCCGATTGGACTCGCGAGTTTCGAAATTCTACAATGTATTCTCATGTTGATATAAAACGTTGGTATGTCGTTGTTCCTCGTCGTAATTTGCGAGAAGTTCAAGATTTTGTCAAAATGTGTATTAGAGCGGCTGGTTCCATGAAAATGCATATATCGGAACCAAGATAGTAAGTATGGGTTTAATGTGATTAAAGTAGTAAAAAATAAAAAAAAAAAATAATAAATTTTACTCATTAGCGAGGAAATGCCTGATGACCGTAATGGTTCCTATTCTCAAGCTATTGATAAAACAACAAGCCAAGATCCTCAAATACTGATGTTAGTTCTGGTTAACAATAATGAAGAAAAGTAGGTGAATATATTTTATAATTTGAGAAAATATCTTTTGTAACATTATTCTTCTTTTAAGGTATTCATGTATTAAGAAAAAATGTTGTGTTGATAGGCCTATACCGTCACAAGTTTGTACACTCAGAACCATTGCTCCTAGAGGAGACAAGGCTGCTGGACTAATGTCCATTGCAACGAAAATTGTCATACAAATGAATGCAAAGCTGATGGGTGCTCCGTGGATGATTGATATGCCATTAAATGGTCTGATGACTGTGGGCTTTGATGTTTGCCACTCGGCTAAAGAGAAAAACAAATCCTATGGAGCACTGGTCGCAACAATGGATATAAAACAGTCGACAAAATATTTTTCAGCCGTTACCCAGCATATGAAAGGACAAGAACTCTCTAACGAAATCTCTGTCAAAATGACTTGTGCACTAAAAGCTTATCGTGCCACGCATGGAACTCTTCCCGATCGTATATTATTTTTCCGTGACGGCGTAGGTGATGGTCAACTGCATCAGGTCTTTAATACAGAAGTTAAATTCCTAAAAAATAAATTGGATGAAATATATAAATCGGCTGGGTTTGAAAAAGGTTGTCGCCTTGCCTTTATTGTAGTTTCGAAGCGCATAAATTCACGGTATTTTATAAATGCACAAAATCCCGAACCTGGTACTGTTGTTGATGACGTTATCACGTTGCCAGAACGATACGATTTCTTTTTAGTATCGCAATCTGTGAGACAAGGCACAGTTTCACCCACTAGCTACAATGTAATATATGACAATATGGGTTTAAGTCCGGATCAAATTCAAATTTTAACGTATAAAATGACACACTTGTACTACAATTGGTCAGGCACCTTACGTGTACCAGCTGTATGTCAATATGCCCATAAACTTGCATTCCTCGTAGCTGAAAGTATTCATCGTGCTCCAAATAATGTTTTGGAAAATCAATTATACTTCCTGTAAATAAGATAAAGTACCAAAACAAATATGAATTTTTATACATACAAGACACTTCTTTTAAAGTTGTTCATGCTTTGTTTTATAACTGACAAAATATCTTAAAATATTAAGATATTTAGTGCCACATTTTAAAATTTTTTATATTACTTTCATTTTAAATGAAATTGAATTAATTATTTTACTCTGAACTAAATTTTAGTTTGCATTTTTATTTCTTGTTTAAAAATTATTTTCTTTTTATTTACCAATTATTCAACTGTTAATGCATTAATGAATTCTTCATCAGAAATAAAGAATAATTAAAAGAAATATTAAACGTACAAATAAATTTTCTTTTTATATTAGTTTGTAGCTATACATGAGACTTAAAAAAAGTTTATAATGTTATTATTAAACACACCAAAATACTATAAAATTTTATTTAAAAAAATGTTAGCCCCATGTCTACAATTTAAAAAACCTCTCAATTTAAACAAATTTCCGGGCCCTTAGACGTTTTCTAATCAGTTTATAGAATTACCACATCTCTATTATGTAAAGAATGATAAAAATTCAATCAAAAAGTAGCGAATTTTAAAATGTTTTCATTGTTTAAATTTTGATAACATATTTTAAAATATTTCTCATGTTTTTGTGTCATAGAATTGAAATTTAAAATTTCTATTAATTTTCTTTACTTCCAATGTAACAAACAGATTTTGGATTACATTATTATTTGGAGAAATTTTGGTATTTCTGTAGAAATAAAGTCATATATTACAATTACATTTTTATTTTAAAATTAAATACTATTTTTGACAATTTAACAATGTAAAATCCGTATTACAAAGCACAAATATACAATCAATACGAGTTGTCCGGATTAAGATTAATGACATTGCAAAACAGGGTATAATAACCAAAAAACTACTGAAATATTCCAAAAATTCCTGAATATTTCATATTTTTGACTAAAAATATTTTCTTCTTTCAATTTTTTAATACCAACAATATATACTAAAACAAGTAAGAGTGTTTAAGTCGGTCAAGTCCGACTATATAATACCACTTTATGCGAAGTAAATTAATGGGCTATTCGTTTCCAAGGATTTATCAAGATATCCTTCAAATTGCGAATTTCTCTCACGTATTTAGGAATTCTATTTTTTTTTTATTTTGGAGGGTCATTTGTTTGGAATCATGGCGAAAAATACGCTGCGTTAAGTTTTGTATAAGAGTGATCTCGACTATTTTCAACACGATTCGTTCTTCTATTAATATAATACATTTTGGGGGAATTTGTATGGGGTAAAGACAAAGATAGAAGTTACACATGCTGAACTTCATTAAATTCAAGCAAGTTATGTGTTCAAAACCTAATATCGGGGGTGTATTAGTTTGGAGGCTAGATGAAAAAATGGACCGCTCAAGACTGCTTTACCACAATTTTGGATGGAATTTGCATGGGGGCTGATGTAATTAATAAGGTTTAAATGAAACTTGACGCATATGTAAATCTTGGTCCCAGTGTCAAAATATTTATTTGTGCCAAATTTAAGGGGGATTGGTTTAAAATTACTATCTGTAGAGTTTGCACAAGCTTTACATGGACAGCCAGACGGACGGACGGGCATCGTTTAATTTTTTCTCGATGTTACAAACATCCGCACAAACTCATTATACTCTCTCCATCTGCAGGGTATAAATATGTTTTTAATTCAAATATTCCATATATGTTTCCACATACAATGACAAATATTTTTATTAGCTTTCCTAAATTTTTCTTGCCAATCTTAATATTTTTCGTATTCATTTTTATTTAGTAGTTATAATATAAAATGTTTCTAGTTATGTAACATATAATTTTCATATTTTCTGTTTCATATGTATTTATACCCTACACCGTCATAGGCGGTGAGGGTATAATGAGTTTGTGTTAAATTGAAATATTTGTAACGCACCAAAATAACCACCGGACACCCACCTTTAAGTATACCGTTCGACTCAGAATCACTTCCTGAGTCGATTTAACGATGTCCGTCCGTCCATGTAAACGTTGTAATCAAACTACAGGTCGCATTTTTCAATATTGAAATTTGTTGTTTGCAATTCAATAAAACGAAATAGAAAAAATAAAAAACGAGTTGTTATTGCTGTTAAAAATACATGTTTTCATAAGTATTTTTGCAAGAACAATTTACTTATCCTCCTGCTACAGTATTTTAATCAAATTAAACAAATTCAAATCATCTTAAAAATGCTTTTTTTAAAGAAAATTAAATGAAACAGGAAAATATGAAAATTATATATTTTGTATAACTAGAAAAAAGCTTACATTATAACTACTAAATAAAAATGTATACGAAAAATATAATGATTGGCAAGAAAAATTTAGTAAAGCTAATAAAAATATTTGCCGAATTTTTATTGGTCACTTTTAAGTGTACACAGTGTTTCTCATCTGTTAAGCCAAAAAGCTTTTTTTTATTACAAGTAAATAAATATTTTGAAATATAATTACTGATCTAACCTAAACTTAAATTAATATTGTACAAAATTTCTTATTATTTCACATATCATTAGTCACTTCTAAGTTTAATCAGTAATTTCAAAAATTTTACTTTTATATTGCCCTTTTCATTTACTTGTATTAACGTTTATTGCTTTAATTATTCGCAGTAATAGAGTCAAATGGATTCAATTTTATACATGTTGTTACCTAATACTCTTAAAATTCTACATTTTGAGAATTTACGACTAAATTTTGGATTTATCAGATTTTACAAACCACTTAATATAAAATTTCTTTTATAAACCCCCCGTCCAGGATGAAAACGAACTACTCTAGCGCCTTGATTATATCGAAGCGCTCTTTTCTCAAAGGACTGATGTAAATTTTCTTTAATCTTTTGTCTTATAAGTTCTTTCTAAAGTTTTAAATTCTTTTGACTCATCGTTTTCATTTAGAGAACTATTTCTTTTTTAAATTATTCTTTTTCTGATATCTAGTAATTTAGATTTGTTTCTTTCAATTTTTCATATTCTTCACCTTCAAATTCACTAGTATCAAAACCTGAAATATTTTCCAAAGATTCATTTATATCTTATATATACCTCGAGAGAGTATCGGCAACTTTATTGTTTAATTCTTTTTTATTCTCAATATTAAAATCAAAACTTTGTAGAAGTAATTCTCACTGTGGGTATATTGGGTTTGTCATTCCGTTTGTAACATGTTAAAATATTCGTCTATGACCCCAACATTTATATGTATTCTTGGTCCTGGTAAGATTCTAAATCGATTTAACGATGTCCGTCCGTCTGTCTGTCTGTCTTTTGAAAACACGATAGGGAACTCAGCGGATGAGCTAGAAAGGAAAAATTTGACACAAATGTTTCTCTTATATAAGGTTTGTTTGATATGGGGAGAATTGGGTTATAAATAAGGAAGTTTTGGATCAAAAACCCATGAAAATGTATAATTTTGGAGCTTTCTAGTACAGAATATGTTATAAATATGAAACGGATGAAAAAAGATAAAATTTAAGGTAAAACATAATATAATAACGGGAAACTAAGATTCTAAAAATAGCGGTGGACCTCCCATATTTTCGCCCACGTATAAAAATATGCCTTTTTAAGTATGTTTCGGCCTAAATATGCAAGGGAAGAACATACAAAGATGAAATTTTAGACTGACTGTTAGGTAGTAGGAAGAATATTGAAAAAAAATGTGCGTGCCCCGCCCACCTACAAAAATCCGTGATTTTAATGTATTTTATGATATAATATATCACAAATTTGAAATGAGCGATGGGAAACCATGAAATTTTCGATGTATCGTTAGTTAGTTGGAAGAAACTTGACAAAAATAAGGCGTGTTCCGCCCACCTTTTCGTACGTCTATAAAAATCTGTAATTTTTAGCATCTTAGTACAAATATGTAACGGAATAAATGTGTGTTTCCTCCTCTCATATTAGATCAGATTAAAATGTATGCAATTTGTCATCCGATCACACTCAAACATCCGTGATTTTGAAGTATTTTGCCACAACTACGAAATGAATGGATGTAAACGATGAAATTTTCGAAGCATCGTTAATCAGTAGGAAGAAACTTGGACAAAAAAAAATATATATGAAATATTCGTCAATATATTTTGATGTTGGGTATTAAAGATTCGACCAAGCCAATTTTTACTTGTTTTTTTTTTTCTTTTGATAAAAAAGTTATGTTAAGCAATTTAATTTTGTTAAGTAGTTTAAATAAAATTGCAACAAAAAAAAAAATGCATTTTTTTATTGTTCATGTTTAATGTTAAACAAATTTGCATATTAAAAAACGACAATAGCAACAACAAAATGTTTATTGTTTTATGAAAATTACCATTTATAGTTTGTTGGTTGAACAGTTTTTCTGTCATATTGTAATCTAAAGTTTCCCTTTTATAGTAGTTGTATAAAATCATCCTCTAACACAGAGGATATCATGTTCTTTAGAAAGAATCTAGATTTCACTAAAGTTTAGCTTAGCTAAACAAGTGATACTAGGAAGTTGTTGTTGTTGTTGCTGTTTTTGTTGTTGTAACATTTATAAACCATTGTTACTTTTACGCTTCAGCTACCAAATAAGTTAAATGCAGCCGAGGTTAAAGTTTAGTTTAATAAAATTTGTTAGTTTTGTATTGTTAAAGTTTTTTAAAGAGGAGGATTATGATTATTATGACGACAACAATGATGATATTTGATAAGCAGATATAAGATCACGTTTATAGATTTTCTTCCACAAAATGTCATAAGAAGTAAGAGACATTTGTTGAAGTATAATTTTGCTTAGCAGTGGAAAGGAAATAATAGATTTTAGATAAATTTATATTTTTAAATTAAAGTAAAAAATAAATATTATTTAATAATCTTTGAAATTTTTTCACTTCAAGTTTCACTCTTCTCTTTCCATTATCAAAACTTAAATAAATCTTTAGAATTGTTTTTATAGTAACTAGTTTTCTTTTAACTAACTTTATGTTAATAACATTAGATTTTAAAAGATTTCCATTTCCATTAAAGCAAATGCTATAAACAGTTTTAGTTTCCTTTTTATTATCAAAGTTCTATAAGAGTTTAAAGATTAAAAATAATAATTTTTGTTTGACCAAAGGGCAAATGTTTAAGTAATTTCTGTTTGTGAAAAATATTCAAAGGAATTATTTTAAGAATATTTTTTATTAAAATAAATCTTAGTTGAAAGAGTAATAAGAAATTATAAACTATTGCCTTAGAGAAAAGAATTTATTAGGAAATGAATGTGAAAATCGAACATATTCTGACTCCTTTTGATGTTGCAGTTCAGGTCAAATTTGGTTCTTGTTAGTCCCATATTTTTTTTGCTTTAGCTCAGTCCTTCTTTTAGTTCAGTTCAAGTTTAGTTCAGTTCTAGTTCAGTTC
>JACGTJ010007773.1:0-14104 GCA_014858695.1 Chrysomya rufifacies | reverse complement strand
TTTCTATGAAAATACAAAATTTCGAAATTTTTCTATGAAAATACAAAATTTTGAAAATTTTCTATGAAAATACAAAATTTCGAAATTTTTCTATGAAAAACAAAATTTCGAAAATTTTCTATGAAAATACAAAATTTTTCTATGAAAATACAAAATTTCGAAATTTGGAAAATATAAAATTTTCTATGAAAATTTAAAATTTGAACATATTTTCTGTTTTAAAATTTTCTATGAAAATGCATATTTTCGAAAATCTACTTAAAATACAAAATTTCAAACATTTTCTATGATAATGCAAAATTTCGATAATTTTCTATGAAAATACAAAATTTATGAGAGCATAAAAATTTGGAAAAAAAAATTAACAAAACACAAACTTTGGAAAATGTTCTATGCAAATACAAAATTTTGAAATGTAAATGTTTTGCTTATTTTTTATTTTTAAGTCTTGCTGCATATATAAACGCATTAATATATGTAAATTTATTTATTTAGATATGCAATAAGTAAATATGTATACTTAGATATTGTTATGTATAAGTATGTACATAAGATTCATTGCATGTAAATATTGTATTGTGATACCAACAACTACAAACGCGACTTGTTTACATTCATAACAACACAATAAAATAATGACGATGATGACGACGACTTTCCAAGTGATTAAAGGCCGGGTATAAGTAAAAGATATTGGCTGAAATAAAAAAACAGCAGCAACAACTGGCGAAAAAATTGGTCAGCCATAGACACTCACTCATTGAGACAGTAAGACAGTTGGTTATGCGTTTTGGTGGTGATAGAGATAAAGTCTACAACAACTCTTAATCGTTAACTTTGTTGTTTTTATTACTACATAACGTTGTCGTTGTTGTTTATAAATGTTATGTGGTGACTCATAACAGCAAAATGTTGTGACGATTACAAACAATATGAAAAAACAAGTATTTTATAATTTGTGAAAAAAAAAAATTGAAACGAAAATATTTTTACGCATACATTTCAATCTGTATTCATGTATTTATGTGGATGGATATAAAAACAGTGATGTTCAAAATAGTAGCAATTAAATTCAATAGGACAAAGTAGAACATATTCTACGGAATTCAGTTTAATTAAACCCCAAATCCATGTGAAACCCAATGATTTTTATTCTGCACAACACTGTATGTGTTTATACTATCTTTAGATACAAATGTATCTTAAACAATTCATACATGTGTAAATAAATATGTTGTATGTTTATACAAACACATTTTGTGTTTGAACGTGTTAATTTTAAAGCTTATCAAAATGTTTTTTTTTTTTTATTTTGTATTCTTTGTAATTCTCTTAAACATTTCATTTAGTTTGTAGTTCAAACGAGTAACGACTGCGCATAGTAATTTGTTTATTAGAAATCTCTTAATACACAATGAAAAGTATATAATTTAATGTATTATACGTATAGTAACGTAAATAAAGTTGTTTTATAAAACATTGTTAAAATTTTGAAATTAAAATAAAAATATTTCTATATTTGTTATGATCTAATTGTAGTTAAACAAAATTCAAACTGGATAATTTAAAATATTACGTCATTATTTGGACCTCAGCAGTAGGAACAAAACCACCGCTGTTAAAAAAGCCTAGACAAAATCACCACCGATTACGTCCCCGTTCAATTAAATTCGAGCCAGTTTAATTTAAAGTGTAAATTTTGTGAATTGTTGTTGTGTAGGCTTGCGTGTGAGCGCGCAATTAATAAAGCCTTAAATCAAACTTCAACAGAAGAAAACAATAACACACTCACACTCTGTCTGGCACACTCAACAGTATAAGAAATTATTAAAAGAAAAGTCTTGAAAGAAGGCGAAAGAAGGGAGAGAGCATCGCACCTAGTGGTTATAAACTGCAAAGTGTACTGGAGTGTATTAATACAGCTAGAAAATATCCAAACTGAAGCAATTGTCGGAAGACGTGACGGTGCTGTTGAAGATCGAAAAAATGGACAGCATCGTAGAGGAGAATGGTAACTCCTCAAATAATATTGATGATACAAATACATCAGGAGCTGGTGGTGGTGGTGTAGGACATAATTTAACTATAACAGCATCACACCCCCAGCAACATCCATCTCAACAACCTGCAGCGGTACAATCTACACAGCAACAACAAATAAATTTAACAAATTCAAATAATAGCCAAAATGTAGCGCCGCCACCACAAACACAACAGTTACCTGTGCCAGCCTCAGTAGCCGCTGCAGTAGCTGCTGGTACCGTTTTAACTACCGCCTCAAATGTTGTACAATATTTATCCAATCCACATGGTCTGCCGGTTTGTTAAATAACATTTATACATTAAACTATTAACTTTGAGTAAAAAAATAATAATATTGTTTTTTTCTGTTTTAGGTACAATCCGTCATTCAGGCAGCCAATCAGTCTTCGGTCATTCAAACCGCTGCCGGTAATAATACACAGACACCTGTTGCCATACCCAAGGGTGTTTTATTTGTTAATAAACCAAATACAACAGTTATACACACAACATCAGGCAACGCTGTCCAAGTAAGTTCTTATACAAATATGTTTACACCACCCAAAACTCCTTGCAAACTTAAAACACTTAAATACTTAAACAAAACCACATCAATCATCAGAATAAGCAATTGGCTTTATTTTAAATCAATATACTAAAAAACCAATCATATTTAAATAATGTTTAGGGATACTAAATTTACTATACACAACCTTGAGAAAGCGTTGGAATTTTCGAACATAACAGTTTTTTTTTTTAAACACGTTTTAGAAATTATTTTCTCTTGAAATATTAATTTTCAAAAGAAGACAAACTTCGTTGAAAATTTTTATAGTTTTCAAAATATAAGTGAGAATTTCATCTTTTTCTGAAAATAATCTTTGGAATTTCTAAAATTTTGTATGAAAATACAAAGTTTTAAATGATTTTTTTTTTATTTGAAAATTTTCTATCATAATCTATAATTTTAAGAAATTTATATGGGATGCAAAAGTAAAAAACAAAAAAAAATTAAATTTTTATTATAAAATACGATATTTCAAAAATTTTGTATGAAAAGACAAAATTTCAAAAATTTTCTATAAAAAGACAAAATTAGGAAAATTTCAAAAATTTTATGAAAATACAAAATTTCGAAGAAATATATGATACTTAGAAAATTTAAGTTTTCCAAATTTTTATAAAAGCTGTCTCAAAAGCATTATTAAAATATGTACATCATTCGCCCTATTTTATTTTCTTTTGTTTTAATTAAATTTTTTATTTTCAAACTCTAAAATGTTCATCATTTCACCATAATCAACCAAAACAAACATCAAACAATAAAAAAAAATGTTGCTAAAATTAGCTTCCTCCACACTTTCAATGCAAGATAAAACCTGAACCGAACACACACCACCTCGACACAAACAGTGAAGATAGTTTCACAGATGAGGATTCTCCTCGCGGCCGAAGAGAACTTACACGAAGACCTTCGTACAACAAAATTTATTCGGAAATTAGTGGTCCTGATATAACAGGTAATTAATTATTAAAAAAAAAAAACAAAAAATGTCTAAAATGAATCATGACTTATGTATGTGTCTTAATTGATTTAAGAACGTATTTAAGTTTTTTGTTAATTATTTATATATATTTTTTTCTTATTACACATTCACTACTGTTTTATAATACTATTGTTATATTGGCGTTAAATGTTTATTCATATTTCATTATTATTATTACTTCAGCTTAAAGATTTATAAATATCAAACAAGAAAGAATCAAAATCAAATCATCCGTTTTTAATTAATCTTCAATCATTTAAGTGCATTTGTAATTAATCATAATCATCATTTATAAACATACAATTACTATTATGAAATCATTTCGATTTATCCTTTAACTTTTGTAACTAAACAAAGGTTTCTTAAAAGTTTAATTAAAACTATGAATTTTTAAAATATTTATTTCGAAATGATTTCATTAGTTGTGTAACATTACAATCGTTATTTTATAAAGAAAAAATCATTTATAGACATTTATAGGTATGGATGTCTGTCTTACTTATTCATCATGTTATGGCTGCGAGTTCTCTGACGCTTAAACTCTGTCTTATTCTAAATTAATTTGACATTTTGCTTTAGCTAGCGTTCAGTTAGTTTATCAAAAAAGGTTTAAGATTTGCAGTTGCTAATTAAAAGCGGTGTAGATGTTTTTATTACCACAATCGTAAAAAATTTAAAAAATAATTTTTTTAATCCAAAAATTATACTATTCGAACTTTTACAGAAGAATTTAATGAAAACTATTCGTAAATTGTATAAAGAAGTTCAAGTTTAGATAATATTCTATGAAAAAAAATCCAAAATTTTTTTTAAGAAAATAGAAAGTTTTCTAAGAAAATATAAATTTTATAAGAAAATACAACATTTTGAAAATTTTTATGGAAAAACAAAAATTCGAAAATTTCCTATGTAATTACAAAATTTCGATTATTTTTCTATGAAAATAAAAATTTTCCGTAATTTTCTATGAAAATACAAAATTTCGTAAATTTTCTATGAAAATATAAAATTTTCGCAAAAGAAAAAAAATCTAATTTTGAAAATGTGTGGAAACATAAAATTTCTTAAAGGATAGAAAATGGAAGGGCGATTAAAGTTAAAATGTTTATCTTAAAATAATTTTATTTGTTTTTAAAATGATAATATGATAAGATCCATATAATTACTTTAAAATGAATACGTCAAAGTTAAATTACAATAATTTAGTAAATTGCAGGAGAAGTTTAGCAAATCGTGTTTTTGTTTTTTCTTGGAAATTTGCGAAATAATGAATAAAAACAAAATCCCATATTATTTCTTCAACATTCATTTTGTTTGTTTATTTAGTTTAATTTATGATTTTCTTTAACAAAATGTAAGAGTACTCGTTTCAAAAAAAACATTCATATACATAAAATATTCGTAAATCTAAATAAAATAATACACATTAAAAACACAATAAATAATCACATCAACAAGTGGACAATTAAAAAACACAGCTTTTTCTGTAGACGTTTAAGGTAGAAGAATCTGAACCTGCACACGAATAATACTTCACATCATCATGTGGCTCCTAATAAATCGCAAATTCATTATATGTGTTTATATCAAAGCAATCAATTAATTATTAATTGAAAACAAAATTCAAACTCATTTAAATGTTAAGCTGTACTACTACTATTACTACTATTTACATACATACATACTACCACAACCATGTAACCACTATAATAAGTACTTTTTTACTTACTCTAAATGTTAAGTACCAAAAATTTAATCAAATGAGACATTTCAAAAATTTATGTAAAAATATTTGTCTGTATATTTGTTGTTGGGCATTATAAGAATCAATTAAAAGATAAATGATATTAACACCAAAAAACGCTTCTATTCATTATTGTTATTATACATTTATAAATAAAACAAAATTACATTTAAACAATTTAATGTTTATATTACTAACTTACTTCAGAGCATCTCGTATTTATTGACAAATTTAAGAGAAAACTAAAAACTCCACAATAAAGAATAAAATAGTAATTTATAAATTTTATGTTTCTTCTTTTTTATATTTATTTTTCAAACCAACTTTTATTTTGAATGGGATATATACATATATATGAAACAAATAACTCAACAACAACAACAACATAAAAACACTTAAAAATTAAACATTTAAATAAAAACCACTGAAACACTCTTACATTTTTAAATAAACTGTTAAAAATAATCTAAATAAAAAAACATGATTGTTTGAATGAATGATAATAAAGCTGGTGCAAATATGCAAATGTCAGAAAATGTTGGTATACCCGCCTTGCCACCCGGTTCAACAGGACCCACAACTGGTTCCCTAATACATTTACCGCCAGAGAACACGTCAGCATTTTATTTATCTAATAGAATGCCTTATAATCCTAGTAAATATTTAGTTTTCATATAAATTATAAAAACAAAAACAATTATATTTACTTATTTTCAAAATCATTTTAATTGCAGACAACAATGTCATTGCTGAGGATCAGACGAGAAAACGTGAGATACGTTTGCAAAAAAATCGTGAAGCAGCCCGTGAATGCCGTCGAAAAAAGAAGGAATATATTAAGTGCCTGGAGAATCGTGTGGCGGTACTTGAAAACCAAAATAAAGCTCTTATTGAAGAGCTTAAGTCGCTCAAAGAGCTTTACTGTCAAACCAAAAATGATTGAGATAAACCTCCAAGTCTAGAACACGAAACCATTGTTAAAGTTATTGAAGAAGACGTTAATGCAAATGATTATAACGAAGATGCTCATGTTGGCGCCAACGCAACACATTTGGAAGGGGGAAATGGGGAAAATGATATCGAATTAGTTGTTAATAAAAACATTGAAGTAAAACAGCAATTGATTGCTGTTGATCAGGCTGTAGTGGGTGAAGAATATGACCAAGATGAGGAAGAATTGTTGGTTATTGCCCATCCCAGCACTTCTTCAGCTGCAGCTGCATCCGCTGCCGTTGCTACATCTTCTGTTATAACTTTAGGCAATGGTCGTTTTCTAGATGTTCGAAAGTCATTGCTTTTACGTAAAGCTCTGGTGGAGGATCAAAAGCATGAGGTTGTAGTTGTCTGTACGGCACCAACTCCTACGGCTTCATGCATAAGACCCACTACCTCGGCTGCAAACGATTGTGAACCTGATTAGAAATTTAATTATAAAAATTTATTTTAAAAATGAAACATACAAACAACTCACATTATGTCTTTAAAATAAAAACAGAAACTTAAAATAAAAGCTACACAAGAAATCTACACAAATTAATGAAAACAAAAACCTTAAAAACTAAATAAATTAATTTATTTAAATCAATTTAAGAAATTGTACATAAAAACCATTGAAAAAAAGTCAAAAAATGTAAACATAAAAATATATTTTTTAAACAGGAGTCTTTTAAAATTTCATTTTCTTCTTAAGAAATTTAATTTTGGGCTCTTAGTAAAACTAAATGTTGATGATGTTATTAGTCTTTATTATTCTCAAAGATTGTATAACAATTCTTAATATGCTTGACATTTAAGAAGATTTTTACAACTTGAATGTTGTCTATATTTTCTCTATTAACTATTAATAATTATTTTTGTATATTACTTTTATTTTTAATTTGTTATTAAAATTACGAAACAGAAGAAAAAACAAGAAATAAGAATAAAATGTTTATTGTTATACAGAAAACAGAATATAATATAAATAAAAATAATTTATTTTTAGGCTCAAAACTAAATTTTAATTAAATATTAAAACTAAATAAAAACAACTTTTTGTTTTCCAAAAAGTTTAAGAATTAAAAAAAAAAAAAATGAAAATAAACAAAAATATTTAATATAGAAAATTTTTTTATTTAAGTTTTTATGTTACGAAAACTATGTACTGTAATTAACTTTTAAAGAAAGCAAAAACATATTTTGTAAATTTTTCTAAAAAAAAATATCTATTGTTTTTTATATAAATTTCTAGATTAAACAAAAACAAATTATACAAAAAAAAAAATCTAAAAGAAATTAAGGCAATTTTTAATTAAATACTACAAAACTCCTTTCAGAAAGTTAAATTTATAAATTGAAATTTGCTAGTAACTTTTTAGCCATTTTAAGTAAGTAATTCAAAACAAATAAGAAACATTTTCTTTTTTTTTAAATATATAAAGCATAATTAATTAAATAATTATGTAAATATATTGCTCTTTGTTATAAACTTTAATTTAAATTTAATTTAAATAAATACAAACAAACAAATAAAACCAAAACCATTTTATCAAAATGTATAATGAAAATATAAAACAAAAAACCACAAGAAAAAAATCAAGAACTTTGTTATTTTTTATAAGTATGTACTTTTTTAAATAAAAAAATTTATTCTTAAAAGGTAAAAGCATAAGATGGACGTAATTTTATGGTACAACAATTATGGATAATTTATTAAACTCTAAGAGACGTTAGAAGAATATATATATATTAATTCGTACATTTTTTACTTTAACAATTTTTTCTATAGTTAAATTACTGACCACATTTTCTTTTGATATAAGCAAAATGTATGTCTTTTAAAAATTATATTCGAGAGTTCTATTAAATTTATAATTTCAACAATTTTAAGAATTTAATATGAATTTTATGCACCACTACATTGCCACAAATATTTTCGAATTGAATTGAACTAGACTACACAAATTTAAAAATTTATTATGTTTAGGACTGAAAATAAGCGATAAAAAATTCGAACTAATAATTGTAAAACTGACCTTTGATCTTTGTTATAAATGTTTAATATAAATGAATGATAGGCAATCATATCGATTATTTTGGTTATATTCTTCTATATTTGATTTTTACTTCTAAAATGTTTGTTATATGTGAAATTTGCATTCTTATGCATTTTGTTTCACAAGTTCTTTTCAAGATTATGCGATTTATTGTTACCTTTTCCCAATAACAGAAAACCAAAGTTTAACAGAATTATGTCATTTATTTTATTATTTATTCAATTAGGTTTTCTAAAATAAAAATAATAATTGTTAATTAACACATTTTAAAAGACAATCAACCAAACATTTTCGAACAGCTCCTTCATTACATATATTCAACTTCAAATTTTGGTTTTAATTTCAAGCAATAGGTTTGTTTACTCAACATTTTGTGTAAGTTGTACAATTTTTTACTGAAAATATGTTTATTTACCTAAAGACCGGTAAATGACAGCCGAAATTGGGAGACGTAAACAGCAGTAAAAAATAAACAAAACAAACAAACAAACATAAGAAACAAAACAAATTTGTTTTAATAATTGAAATTAAATTTTTAACAAAAGTAATTAATTTCAAATCAATTTTAAACAGAACTTTATACGTTGAATAATACGAAATTATTGTTGCCATTTTGCGGTTTGTTTATGTGAATGTTCGGCAATTATGTGAAATAATTACTTATAAACAGACAATTCACTGTGAAATTGGAATTTTTCATTTGCACAATGTAAATGAATTGATTATTGAAAAATAATTGATTAAATTTCCCGCACTTTTTCTTTTCCATTCAAAAAATTATAATTTCCCGGTATCATAAAGATACATATATTGAATTAAATAAAGTATTTAATATTTAAAATATTTATATTAAACAATTAAAACAAGCAAAATATGTGAATTTCCACATAAAATTCGATTTTAATATGAAATATAAAAATAAGATTTTTTACCCCTCAAACTTCCTTACATAATTTGATTGTTACATGAAAAACAAATATCTCGTTCAAATTAAGAGATATAATCTGTGATAACTCAAATATCTTACTACAGTTTAATTTTAATATGAACAAAAAAACGTAAATTGAAGATTTAAATCAAATTTGACTTTTGTTATTTAAAAACAGTTACTCTTCAACCTAATTTAGCTAAGCAAAAACAAATTTTATTAAGAATTTAAACGATTTTGAAGTAAAAAAAAATAAAGAAAAATACATGCTAGCGTTTTATGAAAAATGCGATTAGAAATTGCTTATTTCGTACTCTGTTCCAGGTGCTTGAATCGGGTAAAATGTTGAAGTAAAAAATCTAGAAAATTTTCAGCGAATCTTTTAAAACAGCTTCTCAAATCCAAAACAAAGATTTGTTTTGTAGAAAGTGGCATATTTGTGTGGTTTTTATAAGCAAAACAAAAACAACAATTATAAATAAAATTTAATAATACTTAGATAATAGCTCGACTATTTGTTAAACGATTTTATAGAAATAGTTAAAACATTTTAAACTAATGCAAAAGAATGGGGCATTTATGAATGTATTAGAAAGACTTTCAGACACTTTCAGATTTGATATTCGTAATGACAATGACATACCAATCGATGAACGTACATAATTATTTCAATCTTTTTTTATTTTTTTCCATAAATAATTCAAAGGTTTTGGCCACGATTCCTTGGAAATACTAAAAAAAAAATTAATTATTTCCAGGAAAATTTTGATTAAACACTTATTTTCATCTTTAACATCTTTAGTAAATATGTTTACCATAAAATTAGATTGTCACTATGAAACTCAAAAATTTTAAAGAAGTATAAAATATGCCTTTCAAATTTCTATATAATTTATACCAATAGGTGATCTTCACAAATATTAAAATTTTCTAGTTAGCTATGGTAAAATACTTTATTTTTTTTTTTTATTTTTTTTTTAATTATATTACAATAAATGTTATACAAAATCAAGAATTAGCTCAAAAAGCAAAAGAAAAATATTTTCAAAAAAGATGAGGATTTCAAATTAATATAAAATATATTTCAACGAAAACAAAGTTAATGTAACTACAATAAAAATTATTAACAAAATAAAAAATAATTGTGTGATCTTAAAAATAAAAGAAAAAATAAAATTATAGAAAATTAATTTTTGTTAAAAAAGTATAATTTAATTTTATACAAAAAATACATAAAACTTTAACATAGATTGAATTTTTGATGTCAACATCTTCTGTAGCTAAGCACTTTTATGAAAGGAAATATCTAATATTGATAATATTTCTTAATTCCAATTTAATTGTGATTTAAATTTATAGTTTTGATTGTTATGAACAAAAAACAACAAAATCCTTTTAAATCTTAACAAAAAAGAAAAAATATGTCAAAAAATAAAAAATTATTGAAAAAAGAAACACTTGATAATTGTTATTTTTGTCTCGAAAATAAAACAAATATATATACAAAATCAAAACAATTTTGTTGTTTTTCTTGTATTTGAAAATATTTGAATAAGTGCATGGTACACGAATCTTCGGTGTATCCTAGGTAAGTGTTTGAATTCAAGGCTCCGTTTGATCATTTTTTCATATAAAAACATGTAACGTGTTGTGTTTTTTGTCACTGAAATTTAAATTTCCCTCAGTTTAACATTAATATATATTTTTTTAATCTTTATAGCAAACTAAAATGTCATATTTTTCGAAATAGATTGCAATAATAGCTAAAAACTGTAAAAATCAATTTATTATTAAAAATTATTCAACTTTGTAGTGTGTTCAACAATATTTAAAGAAATAATTTAACAATTTTACAAATTTTACAGAAATGTTAACGCTAACACTAATTTACATATTTTGGGGTTGATATTGTTGCAAATAATTTTCGTTGTAAACTTGACGTACAAAGGAAAATTAGAAGCTGCTGCTCTCAAATTAAGAAAGAGAAATGTTACAAACACTTCATGCTTGCAGGGATAGCAAATTACCCAATTACTTTTTATTAAACCAAATGAAATTTTAAAATATACTTTTTGAACCGAAATTGTATCAATTTTAAGGTTAATTAGAAGCAGATGCAACGAATGAAGTTTAAAGAAAATAAAAATTAATGAACAAAAAATCTATTTCATAGATACTACAATAAACTAGTACTAGAACTGAACTAGAATCAAAATAGAAAAACTAAGCTAAATAATGCGCATCGGAGGTACCTTTGTGCAACGAACACAGAAATGTACCAAAAAAAGAACAAATGTACCATATTTGCCATCCGTGTTAAATTGAAAACAAAATGTTACCCACTTGATATAAGATTAGTGTTTGAACATAGCCTGTTTGTTCCCGAAAAACATTTTGTGTAAAAAACAAATACGCATTAAAGCCTTCACTTCACTTTTCCTAAATTATCTCATTTCGAAATAATTGAAATAATTCTAAGCGAATGCTAAAATTTTATAAATATTTCAAATTAAGAATTTCTTAAAAAAAAAAAGTAAAATTTTTTGAAAAAATATTTTTGTGTAATGTTTAAAATTTCAAAAATTTGCAAAATTTTTTCGAAAAAGATGTCAAAATTTGGACCGTAGACATAATTTCCATTTGGCACATCAAAATTCAAAAATAAACCATCAAGATTTTAGATTAGATTTTAGATTTTATTACTATTTGACAAACGATCTTAGTATAAAATGTCAGTAAAGGGTTTAAAAAGTTTATTATTAATATAAATTTATTATATATTTATTATTCAAATTGCAGTGAATTTTATGTGAATACTTATAAAAATGTTTTATTTCATAAAAGTTTTGAAGTTTATGGTCAGCTGGGTTATTAATGTTAAGGGTGAATTGGAGGTGAATAGTCGTAGTTGATGACATCTACGCATACACTTATTGACCGAAATTGTAGGATGTTAATGTATAAACATAAACAAAAAAATGCCTATTTCTACATGTACACACTTAAAAGACCTAAAAAAGGACAAATCAATGTCAAAATTATTTAAAGTAAATTATTGATTTTTCTTCTCATATGATAATTGAATACACACAAACAAACATACATTTATAAGAAGAAGAAAAAACACACGCTTAGGAAAACAAACATTTTTCTAATTATGACGTTTACTCTAGAGGTCAAATTAAATATTTATATGGAAAATTTCAAGTTTATAAGAATTTCCATAAAGAAAAACAAAATGAGTACATACATACATACATGTTTATATATAAACCAATTAATGCTAGCACTCATAATAATTAGAACATAAATGCACTAAACATAAATACAAACTTATGTTTTAATTGACATTCAGTAGGGGATTTTTTCAATAGATTAGTTTTGTATTTTTTTAGTTATAAAATGTTTTTATAAAATTTTGTTTTTTATATAAAATATACATATATATTTTTTAGCTGACTCATTTGTTAACAAAAATACATATTTGTTTACAAACAAATGGTTTTTCTAACAATTTGTTAAAAAAAATTTAAATTAATTATAAAATGTATTATTTATTTAAATTAATTTGTTTCTCAGACTGTATTTAACTACAATTATAATACCGACTTTTGAATTGAATTTGTATAAGTCAAATATTTTTAAAGATGCGGTTTGCAATTAAAATATGTAACATTAATTTGTAAGGAAAATACAAAATAAATACCAAAAACTGCCATTTGAATTAATTTGTTTCTCAAACTATATTTAACTACAATTATTATTCCGATTTTTAAATTGAATTTGGATAAGTCAAATTTGTTAAAAGATGTCGTTTGCAAAGAAACGTTAATTTGTAAGGAAACTATGAAATAAATCTTTAAATTTTAGAATTTCAAATTTAGTTTATTATTTATATAATAAATAAAGAAACAAATAAATAAATAAATAAATAAGCAAAATAATTATTTTTTGCAAAAAATCAATACTTTTTTAAGTTTTACTGACATACATAAATACATATTTATTTTTAAAATTTATGTTATGATATATTAAATCAATAAGTATTTGTTGAAATACTGATAATAACATCTACGTGCCTCTAGTAACCTTTATTCGGATAGAGGGTAATTACGAAAGTATGAGTCATTTGAATTTTATTAATAATTTTGCAATTAAACTATGCATTAATCTAAACAATAATTGTGAAATAATATTAAAGTTTATTTATTTATTTATTAATTATTTTTAGTAATAAATTATATCTATACATTATCTGTTATTTACTGAAAATATGATTTCATTAAACTGTATCTTACTAAGTTTATAACTAATTATATACAAATATTCAAGATTTTCATTATTATAAATAATCAGATTACATGCAATTTACAACATTCTTATTTATTTATTAAAACCCCCTCCACAAATATTAACAATTATTAAAAAAGTCTCTACCACAATTCCCAATAACCCGCATATAAATAATAAAGATCTGGTATCATTATTTAAATACAACAATGCAATTGCCAAACTCATCGAGGAAATTAATGATTTTCTATCTCATTCCATTTTCGTTAAAAAGCTTAGAGAAAAAGATAACACCAGTACACATTCTCACTATTTTGATTGTTCTAACATATGGGAAATGCTACCGGCAAAAGAAATTCCAGCATATTCTGCTTTTTGTAATTGCAAAGAAACGTCCTTCAACTGACATTGAAAAACATCACCCCCCGTACACAAAATAAAAGCAAGCAATCGAATAAGTGGCATTTCAACTGAAGCAAACAGAAACAGCACAGTCTATCACTAGCTATCGAGCTACACGGTACGGTTGTGTGGAAAA
>JACGTJ010007724.1:0-11285 GCA_014858695.1 Chrysomya rufifacies | reverse complement strand
CAAGAGAAATAAAAAGCACTTAGAGAAATTGTATAGTGAAATGCTGCAAAATGAATATTTGCTAATTGGAATTTCTTTCGATCATATAGAAATTTTCAAATTGTTGTTTCATTATATTTTTTTATAAAAAGTTTGAGATAACATTAGATTTTTTCGATATACTCTGAATGTGTTTATATAACGAAATTATCAAAATATTCGCAGTGCACAATGCAATTTTTGCCATTAACTGACATAAATCAACAAATGAATCGGGGTAAAGGCACTCGCAGTTTTATAAATGAAAACAAATCGAGTTTTTGATATTTTAAATATTTTGAAATCATAATTTTACAGTGTTACGAGTCTTCCTGAAATTTAATTTCTTAATAAGATTTTTAACTCTTGAAGTATTCCGCACAAACAATAGGCCTAAATAATTAACAATATCTAGTAATAACGTTTAATTTTGCTATATGGCAACACTTTGGATAATAACAAATTGTTGTGATTCTGAGTCGAACGGAATACATTTAAGTAAGTAGTATGGTAGCACTATGTAATTTCGATATGGCAACATTTGATGAACAAAAGCTAAGCATCATAAAATGTATTCCGTTATTTTCCGTAAATTAATTGCATTTAATAAAAAAACGCAGAAATATTTACCAAAAATTATTTTCAATAAGAATGTATTAAAATCAGTTCTTCTACATTCGATCCTAAAAACTATTAATTGAAATAAATAAATGTTTATTTCCACAGTTGGAAAAAGCACCGATTAACACGGCTTACTGACGCCGTCTACTTTTTTAGCCCATGGCCGCCGCTGATTATTTTAAATCGACTTGGATCTTTGACAACAATTTCAAACTATTGTTTTCGTGTTAATACATTTTTGGCGGCAGGCAACAAATTCATCAACATCACCAAGTAAGAAAGTTTTACATTGCTACCAAAATCAGGGAGGGAAACTTATTGGAAAATCTTGGGGAATTAAAATTACTAGAAGTCTAAAAGAAATGGATTTAAATGATGCTGTTTTGACTTGTGCCATTAATCTACAATGGACAAATGCTGTTGGAGTGGTTGGACGCAAATTGGCCTATAAGTTGGCTACTTTAAGACTGATACGTAATGAAATTAGGGAATTGTTCCTGGAAATGTCTGCGGAAAAAGTGAAGCCCATGAAATTCAAAATGAAAGATATCATGGTGCATAAGAAATTTATGAATGAGGGAAAAGCTTCCATTAATTTCAAGTCGGAAAATTGTGCTATGTACTTGTCAAATGCACCTCCCGGTACGTTGATGTATTTCTTACGGACTGTTTTTATTAAAATGAATGGTGGTGAAAAGTTAGATGATGCCACGGCTCAAAAACAATTGAGGGCTCATATGCTTTCGGGAAATCCCAGTAAATTTGAAGAAGTTTCTCCGGTGACCACAGCGGAAATGGTAATGGCACGTAAAAAGGCCGGTTTAATACCCTCCAGAGCTACTGCCACTACACCTTCCCCCTTGGCAGCTAAAAAACGTCGTTATGATGAGATTAAGGGTGGTGGTGATAAAAGTGGTTTACCGGCACCTAAAAAACTTTATCAAGAATCTCCTATGGCTACTGAAGAATCGGTGAAATTGTGTCAAGAACAAATGGAAGTATTGAAGGCTTGTGTTTCGGGGAAAAATGTTTTCTTTACAGGTTCCGCTGGTACGGGCAAAAGTTTTTTGCTAAGGAAAATCATTTCCGCTTTACCGCCAGACGGTACTGTGGCCACAGCTTCAACAGGTGTGGCAGCTTGTTTGATAGGTGGGTTAAATTAGAGAGATTTTTAAAAGTTTAGAAAATAGTAAATATGTTTTTCTTTTCAATAGGTGGTGTTACACTGCATGCTTTTGCCGGCATAGGAGGTGGAGATGCTACCTTGCAACGTTGCTATGAATTGGCCTCACGTCCAGCTAATGCTCAGGCCTGGCGTAAATGTAAACGTTTGATTATTGATGAAATTTCCATGGTAGATGGTCAATATTTTGATGTAAGTTAAACATTTGTATATAGTTTCTAAAGACAGGGATTCTCAGAAGATCAGGCTTCAATGGCCCACTTTTAAGTTTACAATGACCCACTACTACTTTGAATAGTTCAATACAAGATTTCTTTTCTAGTTCAGTATTAGAACTTCAATATAGTTTAGCTCAACTGTAGCTAAGTTTTAACTCAGTTCTTGTTTAGTTCATGTTCAGTTCTACTTAAGTACTAAAACAGTTCTGCTTCAAAGTAGTCAATCAATTTGTAATTGATTCTATTTAATTATTTTACATATAAAAAAACACAATTGTAATAACATTTCTTTAACTTCTAAAACTTTCAGAAAATAGAAGCTGTTGCCCGTCATGTGCGACGTAATGATCGTCCATTTGGTGGCATACAACTAGTACTTTGTGGTGATTTTCTACAATTGCCGCCGGTTATAAAGCGCGAGGAAAATCTTTCTGGTGGCGGTTCACAAACACCACCACAACGTTTTTGCTTTCAATCAAGTGCCTGGGAAAAATGTGTAGAATATGTATACGAACTTAAAGAAGTACATCGTCAATCTGATCCTGAATTTATTAAAATACTCAATCATTTGAGAATTGGTCACTGCAATGAGGAAATAGCTAAACGTTTAATGACCACAGCTAAACAATCCATCGAAGGTAATGGCATTTTAGCTACCCAACTGTGTTCTCATACTAATGATGCCAACTCGATTAATGAAACAAAATTGGAAAATTTGCCAGGCGAAAAAGTTCTATTCAAAGCTGAAGATTCTGATGCATTAATGACTAAACAATTAGATTCTCAAGTACAAGCACCATCGCAATTATATTTAAAAATTAATGCTCAAGTAATGTTGTTGAAAAACATTAACATAACGTCTGGTTTAGTAAATGGTGCTCGAGGAGTAGTAGTGCGTATAGAAAAGGGTGTGCCGGTGGTAAGATTTAAAAATAACACCGAATATGCCTGTAAACATGAAAAATGGATAATAAAAACACCTAATGGAGGCACAGTAACCCGAAGACAGGTGCCTTTGAAATTAGCTTGGGCTTTTTCTATACACAAGTCACAAGGTTTGACACTGGATTGTGTGGAAATGTCTTTATCTAAAGTATTTGAGGCCGGTCAGGCTTATGTTGCCTTATCAAGAGCTAAATCATTGGATTCAGTTAGAATATTAGATTTTGATGCCAAACAAGTATGGGCTAATCCTCAAGTTTTACAGTATTATAAATTATTTAGACGACGTCTATTAGATACTACCATGATACCTTTAGGTGCTAAGAAAAAAGAAGGTGAACGTAAAAAAGAAGGTTCAGCTAAAGTTTCAAGTGCTTTGGCAAAACTGAAAAAGAGTCTCATGGATAAGCCGTTGGTATCTATTAGCTAAATTTAAAATTATTTTTTAAAAACTTTTAAATAATCTCACAATGCAACCAAATGACAAGAAACTTTTTGTTTTCATGACAACATATGTGTTTGTTGATGGTGATTGTTGTTTTGTTGTAATTGTTGATAAATAGCTCAATTTTTTTCCTATTAATTAAAACGTATTTATTATGTTTAAAATTTAAGTTTAGTTTTTAATAAGTTTTTTTTATGATCAAATTTACTATTCGTTCCTAAGTTCTAAAAAGGGAAAATCTTAATTATTTTCTTAATTTTTGACTCTATTTTCTTAGTATTTTAAGTCTTTTATTATCTTTTGTGTTCTTATTTTGATATTAAATTTATTTTGAATTAATTTTAATCTTTTTTTTTCAAGACTTTCTGCAAACTTTTTACTTATTTTAATTATATTTTTTATACACAATATTATCTATAAGACTGCCTTAAAAAATATATATATTTTTAGTAAAATGTAATTTTGATTGTAATTTTTTGATAAAAGAAAAATAAAAATTGTATTTTTTACAAAAAATAAATAAATTTTATGAAAAGTTATTCAATTTCCGGGAAAATTTTCTAGTTTTAGAACTATTGAAAGCACACTTGTACTTGTTATATTTGCAAGTTCTGATCAAAGAGCTAGAACATTCAACTAGTTCAATAGTTGAACTAACAAATTATTAATATTTAAAAATTTCAATATTATAAACGATTTTGTTAATTTTTCGTTTTGTTTATGTAGCCCAAAGACAATGTCGGCTCCAGGTACACAATTTTTACAAAATTCTTCCCGTCAATATTTAAATTTCATAAAAAAATGAAAAAAAATCTATCAAAAAATGTTCAAATCCAAATGTAAACTTTAATTAAGTGGTGGCCATAAATGCTTCAATTCTGATTAAATTTGAAAGTCGGAAA
Organism: Chrysomya rufifacies; assembly: GCA_014858695.1. NCBI lineage: Eukaryota > Metazoa > Arthropoda > Insecta > Diptera > Calliphoridae > Chrysomya > Chrysomya rufifacies. The sequence continues at coordinate 6,956 of JACGTJ010007724.1, read as the reverse complement.
TGTGTTTTTAGATGACGGTATTACTCAATTAATGATCAATTAATAAGGCAATCTAGTTCGCTTACTAAGATAAGCTAAAATGAGCGTGGAGTAAATTTACTCAGCTATTGAACTAAAAGAGCAAAAAAATTCATTTTACCGATATAGACATTCCCACAACAGGCACTTCTACGCAGCAGAATGACCCGAGATACCTCGGCCAAGAGCAATAAGCACAAAATTTTAGATGCAGGAAAACAAAGCTAAAAACTAGCTGCTGCAACAACTTAGATGAACTAAACTGAGCTTAATTAAATCAGCTGGTAAACCCAGTAACGATTAATTATCTGTTGTGGTTTAAAAGAAAATTGATCAGTATTTCTGAAATTACAATATTTAATAAAGCATCGAACTAGAGTTATCCACAAAGAGCCTAAAATTTATAAGAATCTATAAAAATGTTTTGATTTTGTTGTTGTAAATACTTCAAATATCAAATAAATTTGAACTCATATAACATCTTTATGCAAAATAAAAACTCACCAGTTAATCTTGAAAAATTATAGTTTAAAATTCTCACCAAGGTTTTATGAATTTTCTGTAAAATATTTCAAATTATTAGCAAACAAATTCTCCAAAAATAATTAATAAATCCACTTTGAATTTCCTAATATCTGCACTTTTAAGCATAAATTTCTCCCAAATTTAAATTGTAAACACCGTTTAAATTAGTATTTTGAAAATTACATTAATTCACAGTTGTATTTGGATTTTGTTTTCTTAGTTTTTTGTTTTTTAATTATATTTTCGTTAAACTAATAAACAAGTTTTTTGTATTGGTTGTTATTGATGTTGTTGATTCAACATTCTATGTTGTTTAGCAGTATCTGGTTGTTTCTTTCGAAGCTGATGGAGTGGTATTTTTTTAAAGAAATAAAAATTTAACTAAAAATTAATTTGGCAGCAATACCAAAAACAATTGTTTTGTTTAAACACAAGCACACACCTCTATACGCTAACTGACAAAGGCACTAACGAAATACTTATTCCTCTGATTCAGCAGCAGCGGGAGCAGCATCTGATTTCTTATTGCTACCAACGGGACCATGACGACGTTCCCAAATAAGACGATGTTTTTGTTTCATGTAAGCAGCCTTGGCATTGGTATAACCACCCAAATCACCATCTAAAATAACATTTTCACTTAATTAAATTTGTATATTTATATTGAGTTTAAAATTTATACATACATTTAATAAACCAATTTTCGGCAGCCTTTTCATATTGCTCCAAAATGTTTTTACATTTTTCTATATGATCGGGAGCCTCATACATAGTGCAATCCTCAAAACGTTGACGTAAAATGGTCACAATTTCATTGTCTACCATACGATCACGACGGAATTGTTGATCGGCTTCAAAACGACAGACAACATCATCTGTATAGCATTGATCGATGGTAGGTACCCGGCGGAATTGTTGATGATACCAAGCATATTTCTTTTGATTAGGTTCAACAATGGATTCTACAAAGAAATGAAATAGTTAAATAAAAATGTTCAAAATAACAAAATATAAACAAAACTCAAAACAATAACAACAACCTCTATAATTGATTTGACATAAAAACATTGAGGTTATGTCATTATGTAATGGAGCATCAGGAATTGTTTAATTTTAAGGATTTACTCAAATTGTTCTCAAAAACGCTTTTGTTCCTAGCTCAAAAATTTTTCCATTTACATTTTTACTTACCTCTAAACCATGTTACTGGTCCATCAAGCATATTATGCAAACTATCAGCAAATGCTGCCAAGGGACTGCGAGCCTCGGGCATTGTTTTTTTTTAATATTCTGCAAATATAGTTTTTACATCAATAATTAATTATTTGTGCGTTTAATCTTAAGATTACTTTTGTTTTTTAATGTTTAACTTACTATTCTTTATAAAAGAAGAAGAAACTATGGTAAAATTTCAGAAAATATACTTTTTCAGTTTATTTTCCGTCTGTCGGATTTTTTGTGACAGCCCGAAAAAACTAATAGTTGTTGTTTTTTTCTGTTGGTCGTGTTTGACAATCAGCTGTGTCAAATGTGACGGCCTAGAAATCCTCTTACTACATTTATTTCTTAACGCCGTTAATTGAACCATCATGCTTGATTTGATATCAATCAACAAGCAGTGCTGCTACTGTAAAATTTAATATCGCATCATTTTCTCAAAATATATCTAAAAGCGTGTGAAATTTTAACATAATTACACACACATTAGTTTTTTAAGTGTAAAAGTTGTTAAATATTTATTAGCTTTTAGCTATTTTAAAATATGGCATAAGAAATTTATTGATACAACATTTTTTATTTGTAAAATCTTAGTTACTTTAACATCACAGCTGTGAAAGAGTTATTTGGTCAAGTTATTACAAAACGACATCTCCAGAAAACTTTTTATATATATATATTTCATATATATAAGCACAAACTGAGAATTGACAGTAATAAATAATTAACCTATTAAATAGTAAAAAAAGTTCTTATGTATTTAATTTTAAATCAAATTTTTTAAGAGATGTCTTATTTTTCTAATACAGATTTGTTTCAAATCCTACCAAGTTTTACAGACTATGACTATGGCAACACTGAATATTGCAAAGTGCTGAATAAGCAGGGCTGTATTTTGTTAAAAGGTTTGCGTCTATAATAAGCTAAACTGAGTTAGATAAGAACAGAATTGTTACTTTAAATGTTAAAATTGAAATTAACGGTAAAATTGAAGTTTCGTTATAAATACTACCTACTTTCCCTTTTTAATGTTGTTCTTGATTTTGTTTTGAAAACCTAGAAATGCAATTTTGATAAAATTTCATATAATTTTATAAAAATTTGTTGATATTTCATTTTACATATATTATATTCTCTTATAATAATTATAAAACAAAAACATTCCAAACCATTTTGAAAAGCGTTAGAAAGATAATCATGTGTAAAAAATTACCCAAGATCATGCAATATTTAAAATTTTATAGAAACGGGCCATTTTTGAACATGTGGGGAATGGTATTTTCAAAAAGCATTTGTATGGGAGTTTATGAAATAATGGACCTATTCTAATTATTATGACAAATATTGAAAATATTAATAAGATACCTTAAAAAATTTGAACTCTATTTTGATGTTTACAGACAACCAGAACGATGGTCTTCTTTAAACTGACTCAGAAAGTGATTCTAAGTCGAACAATATACTTAAAAGTTACATTGAAGTTACAAATTATGAAATATGTAAATACATCTATTCTTAAAGATGTGTTTTTTATACGCTACAAATTTTAGAACCCAATACACAATAGTGTAGGGTATAAACAATATTATCACTATAAAATTGCAAGTTATTGAAGCACATAAATAACATCTTCTAAAATCATCAAATCTTTATAAGTTCTAAAAAAATAAAGCCGATATCTCCCTTTATTATGAAATATGTAAATCTTTTCATTTTAAATCTTTCCTTATTATTTTTCCAGTTTCTCTGTTTTGTTTAGCCAATAATATTAAACAAAATACGTTATAATAGTATTAATAAAACAAAACTTAATGGAATATTTTACAATTTACTCGCACACTTCGATATTTCCTGTTTTTCATATCGTTCATTACTATAAATCCTCAAGATACGCATATAATTTTTATTTGTTTATTAAAAACAAATTAACGTCAACTTGTTTTTTTTTTTTAATTATTGCACTTATTTCATATGTATAGTGTATTTGTGTTAAGAAAAAATATAAACGTAAAAGTTTATACGATTTTTCGTTAATATTTTTAGAATTTAACGAGAAAATTTTAGAAAGCGTGGCACTCATTATTTAACGAAAACAAAACCTCATAATAAATGACGCGTGTTTTTATTTTGCACGTAAATATTCTCACTGCCAAATGGGACAAGTTCAATGGGGGATAGAAAATCAAATAGAGTGTTTTCGTTTGATTTGGCCTCCATCGGTCATGTACGTATTTCAATGTGGGTGGGATGTTAGAAAAATTTGAGAAAATTTAGTTTGTTATTGGGTTTGTTAAAAAAAACAAAATTAACTGTTGTTTATAAAGAATCTGGTAACTTTAAAGTGCCAGATTCTGTATAGTAAGTAAATAGTTCTTGGGAAAGTTTAGTGTTTTTTTTATAAAAAATATATGTATAATAAATATTTCAATGTACAACTAATGAAAATGTTGAAATAACTATGTACTTACAATAATCCGTTAACATTATTTATCAAAATTTCAATATGGCAACACTTATAGAGCAATAAATTCTTTTAAATTACTTTTAAAGTGAAATAACTGTAACTTGTTGAAACTTCATTAAAATTAAGTCAAACTTTTGAGAAATTGTAAACAATTGTTGTAGGGTATTGTTTAGTTGTCATTCGTAGTCTTTTTTTTCGCTACAAATACATTAATATGTATCTTCTGTATTTTATTAAGTTAAATGATTTATTTTCTTAATATTTGTTTTTGTTATAAAATTCTTTGTAAAACACGTGGTTTTTGCCTACGTAAGAAAATTTTGTTTATAAATTTAACATTGTTTATATTCTATTGAATACAATACACAATAACAATAAAAAGATATATTCTGAAATAATGAAATTTTTTGTTAATTTTCTTTTATTAAGGGTATTAATTCAATTTATTAAGAAAAAAGTTTAATAAAAAGAAAAGAATAGAATAATTGTTAAATGAAGGACGTTTTTTTGAAGATATTACGAATTAGTATTTTTCCGGGGTCCCACACAAAATTTCCCGAGAAATCTCCAGTTAATCTCTCGGGATAGAAAATTTTCTATTTTTAAAGAAAATTTTGTATAATTTATTAATTTCTAAAAAAAAAACTTAAATTTTTATACCCTTCACTTATAGTGATAGGATATATGTAAGTTTGTTATTCCCTATGTAATTTCTACATTTTCATCTGAGACCCCATAAAGTATATACATTCTGAATAGTCGGTTCAAAAGAAATCGAAATATGCATGTCCGTCCGTCCATTCATCGGTTGGTATGTCGTTTATGAAGACCCCCGCTCTCAAAGTTATACAATAAGTAAGTTCGGCAGAATCTGTTAATAAATGGTCAAGATATCTTCAAAAAACCGTTATTTTTAATAATTTTAAAATATTTCGACTATTTCTATATGCCGTTATAAAACATAGAGACTTCAATGTTTCACTGAAAAATGTATTGATTTTTGTAGGATTTGACGTTGCAACATTTTATCGAATTCGACCATCTGGAACGGGGAACGGAATAGGCTATTTTGCAGGAGTTTTTTGTATTAGCCCATTTAAGTGAAGGGCATAGCCGAATGTAGCTTTCTAACTTGTTTTGTGAAAATTCTATTAAATTTTATAATTTTACAGAAAATTTTGTATTTGTACAGATAATTTGTATTTTTATGAAAAAAATTTTCAATTTCTATATAGAACTTTGTAAATTTTTCTATTTTTATAGAAAAATTTTGTAAAAGTTTTTAATTTAATAGAAAATTTTGTAAATTTTTTGATTTTAATAGAAAATTTTGTAAAATTTTCTATTTTTTAGAAAATTTCATAATTCTTAAAAGAATTTTTTGTAATTTTTAAGAAAACTTTTTAAAATTTTATGTTTAATTTCTTTAATTCTACAGAAAATTTTTCTTTTTTCATAGAATATTAGTGAAAATTTTCTATTTATAGCAAGTTTTCGAAAAAAAATTTATTTGAAAAAAAAAATGGACAAATTTTGTTTTTATAAAAAAATATTGAATGTTTTGTGTATTTTATAGAAATTTTGAACAGTTTTGTTTTAATTAAAAAAAAAATCAAATTCAAAATCTTTTTCTTAAAAATTTGACCCTGAATCTTAAATTCGTATTTCCATTTATATTTAATTTTAATAAAATCGCAATATAAATAATAAAATTATATTATTTTTAATTTGTTTATATCTAATTATAACTTTTTTCGTTCTAATTTCAAATTTTAATACTTTTTGGCAAAATATAATAACAATAATAAAAAAAGCAATCAACAATGTTTTTAAAATAAATAAATTTCGCTATTTTTGCAAACATTTAGGAAAAATACAAATAAAACCATAAATAAATCAAATAAAAATAAACAAAAAATAAAATTTAAATACAATTTTTTTTTTTTTTTGCATGTCAATAAACTTAAATAAGGTTGATTAAAAAAAAAAAGAAATTTTTAATAAAAGAAACGGTTAAATATAAAGATTTTGAAAAGGAAAGACGTGATAGTGTGAAGGTTGCTCTTTTTTTCTTCTTCTTCTTCTTCAAACTTAAAATCGAATAAGAAAATTATAAATTAAAATGATTTTTTGAAAATTTTCAAAATTTTATTAATTTTTTTTTTTTTTTTAATTTTTCATACTTAAAGAAAAATTTGCGCAGAATTTTTCTTATTTTGAAATCTTTACTTTGAAATCAAAAAGAAATATTATTTTTCTGATAATCTTATGGCTGATGCAATTATTTATATATATAAAAATCTCATTAGCTTAATAATTCTTCATCAAAATACCAAATTTTTAATGCTGATAAACCCATGTCATTTCCAAAAACCAAAAAAAAAAAAACAATTTGGCTTGGCCGAATATAACATTATTTTGCCAAGTTTTTTCCTACTAACTAACGAAACATCAAAAATTTCATCGTTTACCTCCATTCATCTCACGGCTTTTTTTACCATCAAAATCACAGCTTTTTGTTGGGGCACACCCATTTTTTGCATCTTAGTTTCCCGTTACAATACTATTCATCTTTGTACGTTAATACGTAACATATTTATGAGATATTATGTACTAAAATGACAAAATTTCATGGGTTTTTATTCCATAACTTTCTTATTCATAATCCAATTCTGCCCATTTTTAATACCAAACAAACCTTATATAAGAGAAATATTTGTGCTCGTCTTCC
>JACGTJ010007723.1:0-10544 GCA_014858695.1 Chrysomya rufifacies | reverse complement strand
AAAACGTAGAACAAATATTTCGAGAAGGCCAGTGAAGAAACCGTTGCTTCAAATGCCCTACATTTATAATACATTCACATTGTCATTTCTATAAACACTTTTATTAGCTGTAGAGGGTAGAATGAGTTTGTGCAGATATATGTAGCATAGAGAAAAATACCCAACTTTAAATACACTGTTCAATATTGAATCATTTTCTTAGTCGATAAATCGGCGCCAAAATACAGAACGTAGCGTATCAAAATTGGTAATTATTTCTCAAATTTAATTTCAATCATTTTCAATTTCATTCCAATCGGTGCATTATAAAATATATGAGAAAGTAGCAGTTTTATAGATATCTAACTTATATCTTACCTATGCCAAGGTTATTGTTTTGGTCCAAGGATGAATCTTATTGAAATTGGTCACAATCATGGCTCATGGCTCTACAAATGTCTTCTCGGTATGGAGATTAAAACCTATAACTTTCTTAAATATATGTATAATTTAACTTTCCAAACTAATGTTTGAAATTTAATTCCAATCGGTACATTACAAAACTTACCTCCCCATACAAATATCTCCCCGGCATGGAAATTTAGAGTATGTAACTTTTATATATAAGTGGACTCATGTTTTTTATTTGAATCGGTTAAATATTTCACATACTATTATTGTACTCTTATGTGGTTTAGGGTATGTTATAGTCGGACACCTTATGTGTAGATTTGAAACAATATATCTTTTTAATTCAATGCAGTATTGAATTTTATAAGGAACCTCATGTTCCTTATAAAATTCAACATGTTCCGCAAAGTTTAAAAACCGAAAAAACCGAACTATTGTTTCTCCCTAAATCTGCAGAGATTGTTTTTTAATGAATTATTGATGAGTTAACAAAAAATTAGATACCAAGGTGACCAACTTTGAAGGAAATCCCATTTGTTTCCTGATTCAATAAGCATTTGAGTATCAATTCGAAAATATCTCTTCTCTGTTTTTGTGTTCTCAATAATGTACTCACGTTTAGATTTAAAACATTTAATAAAAAGAAAAAAATGAATATTACATAATTATAAATAACAAAGATATTTTAACACACATGAATTTTAAGAGTTATTATCATCATTAGGATTATCTTTTAATCTGCAAGCATCATCCATTGTTGTTGGTAGTGATTTATTTGCGGTTTCTGGGAATAATAAAGTTAGAAGTCCACTTACCAAAGCGAATGAAGCAAATAATATTTGTGGAGCATATTCGTAATAATTAGCCTAGAAAAAAACTTATATAAATTAAATCCTTCCTTATTTAGTTAACTATTTACCAAGAGCGGTGTTTGAGGTGCCAACATAGAACCAATTCTCCCAATCATTGAACATAAAGACAAAAGACTATTGCGTACATTTGTGGGAAATATTTCCGAGGTAAAAAAATATAAAACCTGAAAGCTACAAGTTATAGCGAATTTACCTATCAAAAATAATGCCAATTCCACAGAGTTACCACCTGAAAACAAAATAATTTTATTAAAAATATATTTATGTAAATTTTTTTATTAGACTACTCTTTCCAAAAAGTACAGTTGCTCCCATACATAAAGCACATACTAACATCGAACCAAATAAAGAAAATCGTCTTCCGATTGAGTTCATTATAAAAAGTGGCAATATTAAACCAGGTACTTGTACTAGACCATTCAACATAAAGTTATTATATTTATTGCCACCTAAATTCACAGAATTTAAACTTAGACCCAGAGCTACCAATGTATGTGTAAACCAACATAGAGAACAGTTGGAAATTCTCCAGAAAAATGTTTTAATGGCCAACCAAATTGGATAACTACTCTCATTAGCTGTTTCCAATTTAATTTTATTAGAATTTATCAAATTTTCTAATGTACTATCCGGCAAAGTTTTATGGTTAATACGGGCTGCTTTTTTGAGAATACTCACAGCTTGATCTTCCTTGCCTTGACTCAAAAGCCAACGTACACTTTCGGGTAAAATAAATAAGAAGAAAATTTGCAGTGCAGCTGGTATATAGAGTACCCTTAAAAGTATTCTCCAATTTTGAAATTGTTCAGCTAAAACGCCCAGCAACGCTTCACCCAATGAATAGAAAATCGTAATTATAGTAGCGGCTGCCACACGTCTTTTTGGACCAACCAATTCAATCGCCAGTAAAAATGATGTAGGAAATAAAGTGCTTCCAACCACCATATCGAGTAACTCGAATGCTAAAAACATATAGTAATTCGTAGAAAAGGATCGTATTATACCCATAATGGAACTAAGAAATCCAGCAATAGCCAACATGGTACGACGACCATACCTTAAAATTACATAAAAATTGTAAGTATTTTTAATGAAAATCATTAAAAATTCATTTACCTGTCTGCCAATAGACCACCTAAGGGTATACCAATAAATTGACCAACATTATTAATAGTACCGGCCATGTTAAGTTTCCATTCTTCCGAGCAGAAAAATCCAAACTATTTTCTCATTTAGAATAAACATTCAATTAAAAACTTAACAAAATAAACCTACCTCATTTGCAACAGTGTATTCCTTATCCCGAAACTTATATCCTTCATAACACTTTTCAATCGATGACATATTAAAATTTGCTTTAATACAAACTTCTGCAGACCGCGATAAGTAATTTCCCTCGATTGGTTGATAAGCATATCGATTGCATTTTTCATATTGGTCATCTTTTTGTGGAATTGTAAAATTTAACCACGGTTCCCAATATTGACTGAATGCATTGTCACATTGTGTAATGTTACATCTAGATGGAAATACAGAAGTGTTTCAACATTTTTATATCAAACAAATGTTGCTATTTATATTTATTTATTTAGATTTTTTTGTTTAACATAAAATTATAATTTATTATTTTAATAGAAATGGGTATCGTTATAGCTAAAATTCCCTTTCAAATCACCATAAATACCGATAATAAGCTGCAATTAAGCTAGAGCTGAACTAGAACTGAACTAAAACTGAACTAGAACTGAACTAGAACTGAACTAGAACTGAACTAGAACTGAACTAGAACTGAACTAAAACACAACTAGAATGTGTAGTATTTGCAATCTCAAAACGAATCTAGCAAAAGTTGTAAATAAATATTTTGTAAATGTTGGCAATGTAAAGCTGTGTTTCACACCAGTTTTCACCAAGAAGGAATTTTTTAGGTTCAGATTTTTTGAAAAACTAATGTCTAAACATTTGATTTAAAAATGCTTGGAAATAAAAAAATAAGCTAAAACTAAACCAAAACTAGAGCTGAATTAGAAATTAACTAGAACTAGATGCGTCGTGGTACAAAGAAAACGCAAAATATAAATCTAACGAAAACATTTTTATTTTTAGAAATCTGTGTCAATTGTTATTATAAATAAAATTATGATAATAAAAAAAATTTCAGTTATCAAATTTATAGCTTCTAAATTTTATTATATATGTTATATTATCTGATAATGGGCCTGTTCATTAAATCCTTAATTAAATTATAGTGAAAATAAAGCAATCGGGCTAATACATAAATCAATATTTTGAGAATTCTTATTAATCTTTTAATGGAGAATTGACTGTTTATTATAAATTACAAATTAAATATAACCCTGGTAAAATAATTTATAAAAATTTCACAAAATCGCCAAAAATATTAACATTTTTTGTAATTACAAGGTCAATGTTCTACGATTTTCTTATAATTTTCCTTTGCAGGTGAATGCATACATTAATACCCAACAAAAACTACCCTTGAAAATAAAAAAATAAGAAAATTATAGTTAAAAACAAAATTTATATTAAAACATTTATTAACCCCCCAAACCCTGTAAAACTTTCCCTTAAAAGTAAACTACAAACCAAATAATAAAACACTAACAGCTGGCAACTCCCCCCACCAATAACAAAACAAAAAGATACAATAAAAATTCACAACACAAAGCAAAATATAGAAAACAAACAACAAATACAAACAGATGATTTCTTTTTGTCTTTGTATCTCATAATGCTATCTCTGTTTATGTTACTTCTCCTTCTCTCTTTTGCTATACAACGAATAAAAAAAACACTTCTATTATTTTTGTATATACACACAAATAAGAAAAAAAAGTTACATACAAATAAAAACAAAAAAAATACCCTAAAACAAATTTTAATTTCATTATATTTTTAATGACGCAATTAGACAATTTTTTTTTTTGAAAATCCTTTAATTTTTTAAAATTATTGAAGAAACCTAAGTAAACTCTAAACCCCCCACTGGGAGAACAAAGAAAATCTTAAAAATTTTCAAAAAAAAAGCTAAGTTTTCTTGAAATTTCCAACAAAGAAAAAAACTTTTTCCTAATACAAAAACAAGTTTACTTTTGTTTTTCTACTTACTGGTACACGGTCAGGATATTTTCTGCGAATTTTATCACCTTCAGCACGACGTTTTTCAAAAACATGTTCTTCTTTATATTGGAATTTCATTTTAAATTATTTTCTTTTTCTTCACAAAAATATATATATTTTTCTTTAAAAAAATTAAAATCGAGAAAATTACTTTTTCTATATCTGCTACTGCGTTCTTTTTTTAATAATATTTGTTGTGCTATGACTTGCTTCTACGTTTTGAATGATATTGTTTCTATGAAAATGAAAAATATCGATTTTTTGTTTTTCTATTATATGCAGAGTTGTAATAAAATGGTAGTGAAAAAAAGTGCTGTCAATGGAAAAAGATTGATAAGAAGGTAATCGAAAAATTAACATTGGTTTTAAATAATGAAATATTGTTATTATTATTGACTAATAGAAAGTCCTAAAATTCTGCGTTTTAAAACAATGTTTACAGTTCTACCAAGAAATTATTGGAAAAAAATTTAATTAATATTTTTTTATATCATCCTTAATTGGTGCAGTTGCGTTATATGAACGGTTTAAGACTTCTTTAACATTTTTATAATTCAGAATTTTAAAACATGTTATAACAAATGTTTTTGTAATGTTAAACTGATTTGTTTTCCATCTGATTTCTTCACCTTTTTTATTAAATTTTCTAAAAAAAAACGCACCAATTGGTGCAGTTACGTTTTATCAACGGTTCAAGAATACTGGAACATTTTGATAATTCAGAATTTTAAAACATATTATAACAAACTTATTTGTACTGTTTAACGGTTTTGTTTTCCATGTGATTTTTTTTTTAATTTTCTAAAATAATAAAATAAATAAATAAATAAATTTTGTATTACCGTGTGCAAGCCGAAACTATTTTTCATAAAATTTCGTACAAACTAAAAAAACTTATTCCTTTATTTTCGACAAATCTAAAGGCAAAATATTATGGTCCGAAAAAACCATTAAGAGGTATTTACTGATTTCCCCCATTTGCTATTTACCGTTTAAACGTTTACCAAAAATCCAATCTTATCGAATCTATTCCGTGTACAAAATTCAAACTTTTTCACAAAATTGTAAAAACTTGTAACAACATGAATAACTAATTCTTTACTTTTTTGCAGCCTGCATGATTCTGAGGATTTGTAAGAATTAGTTTGAAACCTCTGTAATTTTGAGATACCGATTTTGAAGGAAATTAGATGTAAGATTATGATCAGTGAGAACGAAAATATAACTCACATAAAATTTTTCTGCTAACTGCAAATTCAGTAGAAAATTATCTTTCATTTCAACAAACACTTCCTAAATCCCAATTAGATAATACAGTGCAAAACTGCAACAAAATAAAAAAAAAATTGACAACTACTATTAAAAAATGCTGTATTATCAAAATGTCTGACTTAAAGTGAGTGCAAGTAAAATTTTTATTTTTTTATATTTAAGTGCAAAAATCTAATTTATTTTAATTAAATAACTATGAAAAATGTTAAGAAACAAGTGTATTTTATTCTTTAAGTGAAATATTTAAGAAATTATTGAATATAATCAAGAATTTTTGAGGGAAAAAGTTGTGAAAAAAAGTCTTTTCATTGTTTTTTTTATAACAAGAAGAAGCGCAGAGAGGGGGTCAACAATTTACGACAGCTGCGTGTCAAGTGTAGAAAAATATTGAAATTTTTCACAATTTTAGAAAAAAAATTTATGGATTTATAAAGAAAATTAATAAAAAAATTGTTTTTCTAAATGTCTTACAGCGATGACTTATTAAATTATGATATAGGAGATGTTATAGATGATCAGGTCTTAATAGGAGCTGATGAAGATGAACTATTGCTTTCAGATGATGGTAAGTACAGTAAAACTTCGTTATGCAGAGGAAGTTTTTTGTATATATTGAGTAATCCGTTTGTGTATTTTATTAATGTAGATTTGGAAAAAGATGTTTCTAAAGAAGAAAAACAAAAATTAAAATCTGAAGCCGAGGAATGGGTGAAATCACAAATTAAAGATAAACCCAAAACAAAAGTCAAGCAGCAGACAATAGAACAAAAGCCGAATGAAACGCAAAAACCCCCCCAGACACAAAATTCTAAACAAGATGATAATAAAGTACAAGAAAGTTCCGCAAATGAATCGCAAACACAAACAACAGCAAACACAATTGCTGAAACGCCAACAACAGCTCCACAAGAATTTAAAGCGCCAGCCGAACAAGCAAACAACGCAAATTCTAATGAAGTGGAAATCAATAATAGTGTTGTAAATCCAACAGCACCCAATGCTGAAAATATTGCAAGTACTACAAGTAGTACTGGTAAAAATGAAATGGAAATGGATCAAGCTTCAAATATTTCGAATTCAGCAGCCAGTTTTACAAATGATTCTTGCGCTTCATCCGTTTTACAAAGTTCACAGGAAAGCGCTAGTATTAGTATGAGTCATGGTGATATATCTGATCCCCGGGAGGATTATGAAGAAGAACGTGAAGAACGTACTAATATAAAGACTACAAGTGAACGAGAAACATTCGATCATAGTAATGAACATTCACCAGGTATTGAATGAAATTTTTAATAAAAATATAGAAACATTTTTAGAAAAAATTTTCGAAAATGCTTAAAAGTTTAAAAAAAAAATTGCACGTTTTTAAGAAAATTCAAAAAGTTTTGTAAATTTTTTTATTTGTTTGTTTAATTTTTTATAAATTTATGTTTATTTTTACTTAATTTTTATTTATACTTTATTTTTTTTATTTCACAACTTTAGAAAAATCCGTAAATCGTTATGTCTATCATCAAAAACGTAATGGTGCTCCATTAATTCGTGGCCACCCACTGCGAGGTCCTGCCCCACCCTTTCAAAGACCCTTATTGCGTTTTCCCCCACATGGTAATATATCCTTATTGTCACCGTCGCCCTTTGCTACACATTTGGGCGGCTTAGCCACAGTTACACTAACACATCCCAATACCAATCCTTTACTTCCAGGTCAACCATTTCCTCCACCCACGCAACAACCCAACACAAATCCTTTTGCACCACAACCTCCTCCACAAACCCTACAGAATACACCTCACGGTCCCATGGCAGGACTAAATCATGACCCAAATAATCCTCATCATCGACCACGGCATCCATTTGGTTTTAGACCGGGTCCCATGGGTGGTTTTCGTCATCCCAATCCTACCGGCATGTATTCTCAGGTGCCGCATGATTATAACAATGGTCAGGGACCTGGTGGTTTTAATCAGCATCAATTTGGCGGTCCTCGTAATGTGTTTAGACCAGAAGGTCCTATGGGTTTACCTCCTGGTATGCGTCCTGGTATGCGTATGCAAAGACCTCCCTTACAAGCTTTACCACCCCATGCCATGCCCAACCAGGGTAATTTTATTAATGCTCCCCATCAAATAAGACCTCAGACTGGTCCTGGACCGCAACCACCACCTGGAGCACCTACTGTACCTGGTCAAACGCCTCCAGTAGCAAATCAACCCCCTGCTGCCCAAATTCCCCCAGCAGCTCCAGCATCTGCACCTGCTTTGGCGCCTCGTAAAGTTCTTATTAATCCCAATTTCAAAGGTGGCGTTGAAGCAGCTACTAGTAAATTTATACAAGAAACTCAATACATGAATGCCATAAATACCCATGTTTCGCGTGTACAAAGTGATGAAGAACTTTTGCGTCAACAAGAAGAATTCATTAATAAAAATCGTGAACACATTGAAAAACGTCGTCATGCCAGAGATGTTTCTCCTGGACGACGTTCTCGCAGCCGCAGTCGTTCACGTTCACGCTCACGTACACCTCGTAGTGTTTCGCGTGAACGTAGTTATACACCACCCAAACGTCATCCCAATGGTGGTCCCAACAATCGCAATGAACGTTTTGATCGCGAACGTGATAGAGATCGCGATAGAGGCGATCGTGATCGTCCAAATGATGATAAGAATACACGCATGGGTCGTGCTGGCAGTAGGGATCGTGAAGATCGCGATAGAGATCGTAATAGACCAATGGGTGGTTATAACAACAATCGTCAAGGTCCTAATCGTTTTAGACGAGCCAACAGTCGTGATCGTGATTACGAAAATCGTAATCAAGGCGGTGGTGGTAATTATGGTAAACGTAGACGCAGTAATTCACCTTCGCCAGGAAATCGAGGTGGAGGTGGTAATTTTGGTGGCAATAGAGGACGTTATAATAATGATCGTGATAAATCAGAGGTAAGTGCTAATAAACTAAACCATTTAATAATAGTTTGTATATGTTTTTTAAATTTAGCAATAAAATTGATTAAAATCTTGCTACAGACTCATTGTTTATTAATTTAATTTTATGATTATTTTATAAAAAATTAGGACGTTTATTTAAATAATTGTCTGACAATTATTCATTATTTGTGCTGATTTTAAATAGTTTGGCTATGGGGTCAATTAAGAAGTGATAATAAAATATTTTTTAATAATGATTTGTGAGTTTCTTTTCACAAATTTTATTCCGGCAAAAGCTTTGAATAGAGATCTTGTCATATTTTGAATAAAGATCTTGTCGTATATATATTCTTTTTTTTTAAATCATGATAAATTCGATATTTTTGTCTGTTGGCCATTATGAACGGATTACAGATCTAGTGTTGAAAAGCAAAATTTGCCCATATAATGTTATAACTTACTCTGATTTCACGACCCTCATTCTAGTTAAATTTTTAATACTGTTCTAGATCAGTTCTAGTTCAATTCTAGTTTATTTCTAGCTCTGTTGTATTTATTTAAAGATCTAGTTTAGTTCTTATTCGGTTCTAGTTCAGTTCTAGTTCAATTTAGATCACTTCTAGTTCGGATCTAGTTCAGCTATAGTTCAGTTCTTGTTCAGTTCTATTTCAGTTCTGGTTCAGTCTTAGTTCATTTATGGTCCTCTTCCATTTAGTTCTAGTTCAGTTTTAGTTCGGTTTTGGTTCATTTCTTGTTCTAGTTTAGTTCCAGTTCTGTTCTTGTTTAGTTCTAGTTTTGTTCTGGATCAGATTTAGTGAATTTCTAGTTCTGTTCTATTTAGAACTAAATAGAATAGTTCTGTTGTATTTATACGTACTTTAGTTCTTATTTTTCAATTAAAGTTCTAGTTCATTTTAGGTTAATTTCCAATCCAATTCTTGTTCAGTTCTTTTTTAATTATGGTTCCGTTCTATTTCAGTCTTACTAGAGTTCTAGTTCAAGTCTAGTTCAGTTATAAAGTTAGAAATTAGCACTCAGATCAGCAACTGTCGATTGAAATCTGCTTGATATGAAAATAAAGTTCGGGTCAAAAAGTTCTGGCACAGGATTTGTCGACTTGTTCTATTATGATTCTAAGGAATGTAGCATTAAGTGCTAATTAAATTAAAAACCTACAAATCCAATTTATTTCAAATCTGATTGAACTTGTCTAGACTCCAGTTTACTAAAATATGCGGCAAAAACTCATCATTTTGAAATATCCATTTCAAAACCTAGACTTGCCCTAATTGCTAATAATATTGCATTAAATGTAAATCATTTACTATCATGTATAAATAAGTGAACAATTCTATTTTATAATATTAGTATTCAAATTGTAAAGCATAAAAGTGTTGCACTTTTTCCAAATTGAAACTTGTCTGATCGAAAACTCTATCGTGGGAATGAAATTAAAATGTAAAGTTACTCTTTGTGATAGTTTTCCGTTTTATACTCACCATCGAAAAATTTTGTTAGTTTAGTTGTGGGTTTAATAGTTATTCATGTTTAATGTGCTTTATTTTTCGTCCAAATAAATTGTGATTTCTTCTAAGATGGTTTGATAAGAACATCCTTACAGAATTAAAAAAGTAGTTAACATATGGATAGTAAAAACATTGTTTACTGGTACGGCGATTTAACATCTCTGTGTTTAATATATTCTGCTAGAACTAACTTTGTTATTGTAGTTGTATTGTTACAGTTCATCAATTAAGAAATATATAGGGGCAATATATCGGTTTAAGTTATTGTGAGTGGATCACCAAGAGTCCACATGCAACTAGTAAAACCTATTAATGTTGCGAGGTAACTACCAGCATTAATGCTGGAAGTGTGTTTTCAGTTTGTAGTTCAGTTATTGTTCAGTTATTGTTCAGTTATTGTTCAGTTCTAG
>JACGTJ010007722.1:0-12569 GCA_014858695.1 Chrysomya rufifacies | reverse complement strand
GGCACAGCCAAATATAGTATTCTCACTTGTTTTAAGTTTTAGATTACGGGGAAGTTGAAAAGAATTCCAAATCTTTTCTACAAGTCACCTTCTTTTTTAGTGCTGAAAACTATCTGCTTAGGTTGGAAAATTTACCTTTTTCTCCCTGTATCCTCACCAGGTTCCTCCATCAAGTTCATATGGTATGTTAGGTTAGTCAGATTGTGGTGAAATCCATATTCATTACTATGGCATATGAGTCCAATTCTTTCATTCTTTCACGTAAATAAAGGGAAAGAATTATAAGGAGCAGAACAAAGTAAATAAGAAATAGAAATAGAAAAAAGAAAAGAATTAAAGAAGAATAAATTATTAACTGCAATGTAATTCCACCACTAACTAAGATCTTGTTTGTTCACATCGAATGTAATTTGCTTTTTCTTACAAAAGAACTAAGTACTTCAAAGGTTCATTATGGAAATATCGAAATATATTCAATATATCGATTATCTTAAAATTTTAGACGAGGTTTCACGAATTCCATACACTGATATAGAATGTGCAACGTTCATTCAACAAATTTTAGGGTAGTTACAGTCTATTTTCTGGATACATTCAAACTAGTGCAGTTATCAAATAGCAGTAGGAGGAAGTCATACATTGTTGTAGGATATACAACGTTGATTTATTTTTGTCCATATTTTCACAAGGAGGAAGTTTTGGACATGTCTAGAGTAGTCTATATTATTCTAATATGACGGCACATATACAGATTTTTCCATTTTGATCGTACAGTCGCAGAACATACATTCTAAAGAAAATGTCTGTTCTGTGCTGATATTTCCACAAGGTCATACTAAATGTAATATATTCATTCACCATATTTTCTATTAGTAATTATCGATATATCCTTACGCTACATTTTGAGATACCTATGTCATTCAGTTCCTTCGATTATGGCCGAAATATGCAGTCAGAAAGTTTGAAACTTATGTTTATTTCTCTGTTCGAGATGTTAACTCCTTACCTAACACCATATTCTGCTTCGACATTTAAAATGTGACTAATTGACATTTGTTGTAGTACTAAAGTGTCTCTGAAGTTGGAAATTTTAAATTCTGTAGCCAATAGTTATAGGTAATCTACTGAATAAAGAGACCAATGAAGGCAATTCCGAGCAAACCATACAGCATTGAACTTTGCATTTTTAAGCTTTGTTTAAATATGCTCATATTTATTTTGTGTCGATATAAATTACAGTAATTCCCTCAGTTCTCCCAGCATGGATATTGGGTTTCCAGAGCAGTTTCTTATCCAAAATGTTTTCAAGATATTCTACGCTATTGTATATGCCAAAGGGTTTATAAACAAACTATTGGCATTAAATAAATTATTATTTTGGGAGTAGTCTTCATAATGTAAGAGAGCGTATCCAAATGTATTCTTGTTATATACACTGAAAGTCATCGATATGGACAAAATCAAGTTCCCGATTCTTTTCGGTTTAAGTTTTAAACATTAACGAAAAATTAAGTTTATCTATATGAAGTTCTAAAAAAACTATGCCAAATATCAAATAAAAACTAACTTTATTATTTCAAAAAGCTATTATAAATTTTATAGCTTACAGCAGACTTTAAAATCAATTCTATGTAAAAGCAATCTTAGAAAAAATACAGAGTGTCAACAGTTCACTTAAAGTAAGAAAACAAAAAAAAATAAAATGTTACACATGCAAAGTCGATGAAACAGCAATTAACCAACCTGAAAAATTTCACTCAATAGTACTTAAACTTTTTTTTGTTTTACAACTTAACATTTACTATTCAAGTACTATTTCTCTACCTACAACGCCAAAGGCATCTGAAATACAGTATTTTCCACAAAAATATATATAAATAAAAGTACAAAAGTACAGTCAGCAATATAGCCAACACCCAATAATAACCAAAAACATACAAATAACTATAACCACACTTTTCAAAAGGTACTTTACAATTTTGTTTGTTTATTTTTTGCAACTCTAAAGCTGCCAAAACGAAAAGTATTAAAAGAAAGAAGCCAACAACTTTGGAATTAAATACAAGACAGGGTAGACACTTGAGGTTTTAAGCCAACAATTTTTATATGCAATTTTTAGCACTTCATAAGACAGAGAAAAAAGTAAAATAAAATAAATAAATAACAAATAAATAAACTCTTAAGCAGGCTGAAAGTTTTCCTTAAAAGTCCAAAAAAAAAAAAAGTAAAAAGGGATAATATAAAACCACCACGGGCCTAAGTGGCCCTTAGCGTTATTTAAATATAACAAATATTGAATGTAATATTTGTTACAATCTGCTATCAAACCCAACATGTTCGGACATTAGATCATACAGACTGATAATGTATAGTTGACAAAATCTATGGTTGCTCCATGATACATAATTGTTACAGTTTGGAAAATGTTTATATAAATACAGATAGTTATGTGTGCTTCATTTTAAAGAGTTCGAACTGGCGTAATACTTCACACCAAATGTAGCAGGTTTAATGGAAAGATTTCACGCTATTTCGAAAATACAAAGCACATTCACACAATAAATTTGTCTTTAGCTGAAAATATTATCTCGATTCAATACCATTAATTTTTGATTCCACTCCCACAACAATATCATGTTCAATTTGCATTAAACTTTGATTTGATATCGAAAACTTTTCGATAAACGGAACATTTCTTAGAGGTATGAACAGTGAAATGACTGTCATTTTTTGAGAATGGCCATAAAATGATCATATAGAAGATTACTTTTTAAATTCAATAAAACTTTTTTTTATTATAATAAATTTAATGATTGAGTGCGATCGTTTGAAATCATATTATGATATTTAATAGGATTATAAAGAAAAAAAGACCTTTTATTTATTGAATCATATTTTTCTTTCATACAATTTTCACATGATTAAGCGCAATCATATTTTTATTTCAGCTATTCGTGATAAGTATATAATAATTATTTAGTTTATTTATAGAGACTTTACTATATCAAACAATATAAAAATTACATACGTCTTATACTTATATCCATAATATGTATCAATTATCATGTTTATGACTCCATTTGATAAAGTTTATGATTCCAAAGCATGATTCAATTGGATGATAAACATGATAAAGTGGAAACATATCATGATTAAATAGAATCATGATTTTAATAAGGTAGAAACATATACATGATCAAAAGGAATCACAACGTGATAAAATCATCATACAATAATTTGTTCAACAGAAACATTCTAAAGTAAAACGCAGTCATAATATGATAAATTCTAATAACTATTTGATAAAAAATAATATAATATTAAAACAGAATCATGTTGTCTAGTTCTCAAAATCACTATATTTTGCTGCAATCATATATTCCTCTTTAAATATGATTAGGTCAAGCCATGTACATGATCAAGTGATATCATAACATAAATAATTCAATCATACTATGATTCAGTGAAGTCATAATATGATCAACAGGAACATTCTAAGGTAAAACGCTGTCATAATATGATAAATTCTAATAATTGTTTGAAAGGAAATATTATGAAAAATATCATACTTTTATAAAACAGAATCATAATAATGATTCCGAACTATTTCAGATCTATGTTCAATTACCATATATCTTGAATGGTATTATGGACGCTACTGGGAAATAAGTATAACATGCTGCAACAAGTCTGCAATTATGGTGAGTCAACAGATGATATACGTAGATTCGATTGCGTAGAAAGTATATATTAAGGAGTTATCTGATTCAAAGAAAACGTTTTGCTAATATAAACGTGTTAAAACCATCGAATGCTGTAGTCTAATCCCATGTTTATCTTAAACTATTATCTACTAATAGGATCAAAATAAATATAAGGCAAACTGATTAAGAGCCAGATATATTTTGAGAGTCCTATACTTCTTATTTGAAAAGAAATTGGCAAACAATGTTATTGTTCATCTCTGCTATCTCTCTGCAAAAATGTAATGAAATAAAAACAAAATATTTAAAATCATTTAAAGCAATCAACTATAAAATGTTAAAAAGTATTAAAATTAATGTTAAATGCTATACAAGCAAAAATACATATTTATCTACTATTTACTATATGTAAACATATGAAGGTTTTTGTATATTTTGTTAGTGGTCGTTAAGAAAGTACTACGTGCTTCAAAATAAACTAAAAAAAAAATCATAGAATAAGTTAAAAAAAAATATAGCACTCACTGGTAGGATTTTAAAATAGTCGTAGCAAAAGCATTTACTGCAGCTCTACTACAGTTAAGTCTTTAGTTAAGTGGCGTGTATTCATTTTTAGGATTGTTTTGCACAGACTCTGGCATTTAAAAGTATAAGTAGTTTAGAGTATTTGCTTTCTGTAAATGTTTTACTATTTTTTTCACCACTTTAATTTTTTTTCGGTTCTCCAGAGCTTGGCAGGATTTTTCTCTTTTCCGTTATTACTATTAGAGAGCCTTGAAAAAAGTATATATCTAGTAAGCAATAAGAAAAGTAAAGTAGCTGTAAGCTATGGTATAATATAGAGAAAAAAATATATATTTTGTATTAAATATAAACATAAATAAAATAATGCATTTTATAAGTATAACAACTTTAAAGTGCACAAGTCAAGTGCATGAAAACAAACAACCAAACACAATAACTACGAGCTAGAATATGGAGTGCAATGGAAGCAACCATGTAACTAAAGCAGGAGTTCTGTAGTTATTACATAAATAGGAATTCGAAAAAAAATGAAAGAAAGAAATGCGTATATTTATTTTGATACAAAATTTTGTACAGTAATTTTGAAGTTACCCAGTAAACAAATGTTACCTAACAGCAGCTTTTAAATTGATAGCCAGTATTTTATATAAATTTTTACTTAAACAAAGAAACAACTTTTGAAACACAAACCTGTTTTTTGTTCAAATGTTCTTTTCATTTCTATAAGGTTCATAAAACTTTAACAAAACCTTCACCATTATGATTTGATCAGAACGTTGACGTCATCATAGAATCTGTTTGATTTGTATTTGTTTCCGTCACATTCTTTAAATTAAATTATATATAAATGTTTCCTACGTTTCTATAAGCATCATAGGATCTCAAGAAATCTTCACTATTCTGATCTAGTGAGAACGATGTGATCATCACAGGACCTCATTCAATTTAATTAATCAGAATTTGTTTAAGATGTGTAGTGAAGAGACTACAGCATCCGATTCCGATTGGGGGCAACTGACCGCATTTCCAGACAAATCTTCACCATTATGATTTGATCAGAACGTTGACGTCATCATAGAATCTGTTTGATTTATATTTGTTTCCGTCACATTCTTTAAATTAAATTATATATAAATGTTCCCTTCGTAGCTATAAGTATCGTAGAGCCTCAACAAATCTTTCTGATCTAGTCAGAACGATGTGGTCATCACATGAACTGTTTGGTTTGTACATTCAATTTTTTTAATTAGACAATGTTTGGATGAGACTAAAGCATCCAATACCAGTTCACGACAATTGACCGCATTTCCAAACAGGATTTTTCCTAAACGTATGTGAAGCCAGACGGCGAGTTACAACGCTATCGATTCTATATGTCTCCGCAGTTGACCCAACAGAATTGCAAATTTGTTTCTGCATATTAATATACTTTCATGACAGCGTTCCACAAAACCCATAGCCCGAAAAATACTAGATCATAAGCCGAAAGTTGATAAATGAATCAGCTTGGCCAAATCCAAGCGAATAGCATTCAAAAGTTTTCTAACTCTGTGAAAGATTTCATTCCTCGAAGTTAAGTTAACAATACAAAAAACTTCATTGGGTAATTTCATCGTCTAGGTTGTATTATGTATTTGAACTGTTACTATTATTAATTGTGCTTTTGGCCAAGAAAGATTTATGTTTTCGCTAAGCTTGGCTTTTTATCCTGGCGAAGAGTTTAAAAGGAAAGCACAAAAAGGCTAAATAATCAAATAAATATAAAAAATAAAAAAAAATAAATAAATATTTGGAATATAAATAAAATGGCAGATTATTAAATGGTTTCTAACGTACAGTTTACTTTAATTTCTTGGTATTAAGGAAAAGATTTTTTTTATTTTTACATGCTACACTTATTTTGAAAATATCTACCTTTTAAACATAAGAGCACTTTGCGTATTTTAATGCCCATCATCATAAAAAGATGGAGATATATTGGATTCATCATTCGGTTTGTAACATGTTAAAATATTCATCTAAGATCCCAATATGTATATATTCTGGGTTCTGGTCAGGCTGTTGAGATGAACTAGGAAGACGAAATATTTCTGTTACATAAAGTTTGTTTGGTATTGAAAATGGCCACAATTGGATTATAAATAAGGAAGCTATGGAACAAAAACCCAACAAAATTTGTCATTTTAGAGCATTTAAGTACATAATATGTAATAAATATGAAACTGTTCATCCGTTTACAAAGATGAAATTTAAGTTAATTAGTAATAACGGGAAACTAAGATGCGAAAATGGGCGTGAAAAGCCCAATCATATACGTAATTTTGATGTATTTTGTGATATAATATATCACAAATGTATCGTTAGTTAATAGCAAGAAATTGCCAAGTTTATATTAATCAAGATCGTTTATTTTATTCCATTTATGATTTTATTATAGCAAGGCTTTCTTCAAAATTTTACTTCATACAAAAACAGTTACTATTTAAATATACTTTAATACATTTTGATGGTGGATATTTAAGATTCGGCCAAGCCAAATGTAACATTCTTACCTGTTAAAATTAATTTACACTTTCCACAAAACCAAAAATGTAATTAAGAAATTTAAAACAATATAACAGTTATATACGTCATTGTCAGTATAATGACATTTTATCTTTTTATTTAATTTGTCATAAATCTAAAATATATTTGAAGACATTTGAATATATGAAATACTTTATTCGTATAAAGCCGAATGATTGGTAAAACCGATCAAGTCCGACTTATTATTATCTCTTAATTATAAACACATTTATGCAAATTTTCTGCTTTAATCATTATTTCGAAGAGTGAAAATTGGGAATGGATGCAATTAGTATAAGAATTCCAAAAATACAACCTTTTCTTTTCACACAATGTTTACATTTACAGAGAACCAGTCGGATGGTCGAACAATGTAAGATCGACTCAGGAAAAGATTTTGTATGGAATGGTACTATAGTAGAGAGTTCAACCCAATATTATAGAACACAGTGAAATAGAATAAAACTTTGCATACATTTTTCAAGAAATACAGTGGGTGTATTTCATTTCGGTGCAAATCTAACAAATTTCTCTCCGGGAATGTGAACTTATTCATTTGAATATGTTGATTATTTTACATACAAATGACTCGTAACTAATATTGGTGTGAACAAACAAGTCCATGAAATAGTTTAATAAAATTTAACTGCAATACATTTTTGACATAATTCCGGTTTAAACATTTGAGAATAATCGATCCAAATTTGTTTAAGCAAATGTAAGGACCATAGGGCCTCAATAAATGTACACCATTCTGTTCTGTTTAGAGCCAGCTTCTGGCAGATTTTTCGACTTATTTTCTAAGCTGCTTTTTCTATGGAATCTAGGGCTTGCCTGAAGATTCCTTACGATTACAATATGAGCGATATGAAAGGCATATTTCTTTAGGGTGTACCCAATACATTTCCACTTACGGATTTCTGTAGGTATTAGTATCTGATTGCTACTCGAACATAATCTAGCGTAAAATACAATTTTTAGACAGAAAATTTTTAAGATTTTTCGTGGGCATCTGTTAACAATCACCTATAGGGTATTACAGTTAAATGGACGTAAATTGCTACTCTTACAATAGCATTATAATAAGTATTTTATATTTTTAAACAATTAACGATATACGCGTCGGATCCCCGATTTTACTACCTAGAACGAATCGACTTCTGGATAAGCTTGCTTTGTATTTTGTATATGTCAGTGATATTAGAGTTTAACAGAGCGTCTTATTTTGAGCACATTTACCCCGAGACTAGATGCTGCTACAACGTTAACTATAAACATTTGATTATAACTCTCATATTAATGTTAATCTTGTAAAGTTGTTCATTAATACACATTACAGGACACGTATAATTCAAATATAAACCATAATGTTGCCTTATAAGATGTTTCATATATGCTTATGTGAAATAAGGATATCATAGGGCTTGAACGACTACAGCACTTTTACTTGTATTTTGTTTTTCATTTCGATATAGGGTATCACAATTCTAACGGCCATCGAACAAGTGAATAATTTACTACCTTCAAGAGATTTGCATTTTAAATAATTTTCCTATCAATGTATATGGAATAAAATACCTTATATTATGGCATTGTCATACAATTTCTTGTTCCATTATCCAACCGCTTTGGGGCAGCCGAATTCAGTGATAGTAGGATATACAAGAACGAGCTTTGACAATTGTTCCTAGTGGAACAATTCGTACAATTAATTTTTTTTTTTTCACAATTTTCCAAAGAGAACTTTCATATGAAACAATTAAAGTCATTAAATTGTTATATTACCACTCTATATCTTTGAAACTCATAAAAATGTACCTTATGAACTTTAAATACATATTCCCTTACCAAACCGTTTATCCCTAACATCATTAATAACTTCTAATGCTGATTGTTTCATTTTATTTTTCCACTTTTTTTTAATTTCTATTTAATTCCTGGTTTGTTCTTTTGTTCGGAAAGAAAGTAAATATATCACAGTATAAATTGTCGTTTTAACTCTATTTTTAACTGTAATTACTGGAAAAAGCTACTAAAGCAATAACAATAAGTTTGCTATTTTTTATGTTTTTCCATTGCTCGAATGCTCCTTCACTCCACTCTAGCGATAACAGTAACAATTAAATGACCATGATAAGTGGTTAAATTTACTTACTTGATGCCCTAGTGGTTGTAGCTTAGAAAAACACAAAAAACAAAAATAAGAATAAAAGAATAGCTAGAAATAATGAACAAAAATCTAAAATAAAACCCCAACTAATTCCCGGTGGAAATTCTGACTCTGTCATATTGTCATTGTGAATTTTTTTTTTTTACAACACATTTTCAAACATTTTTTATTTCTATTTCTATTTTTTTTTTTTTTTTTGTATAGAAATTTAAATCCTTTTTTAGCTTTTGCAATAAAATTTAACTAATTCTTAGCATGGAATTTAGTTTGTTACTTAAGCGGCATTAGTTTCCCAATGCAAAATGTTAAACTTATTCTTTTTTTCATAGCTGGTAAACAAATTATACGAATTATCAACATAAAAATATTCTGATTGCATTTGTCAAATACAATCTTAACATAATCTACACCAATAGAAGAAATATGTTTGATCGAATCATATTTCATGAGTATAATGTTATGATTGCAATATTAATTGTATAAATAACGAAATGATTTTGGGAACTAAAAAAGCATGATTGCCTTAATCATAACTATGATTTAAATTTATAAAAGTATGATATTCTTATAATATTATTTATCAAACATATCATATTATGATTGCATTTAACTAAATAATAATCCAGCAAATCGTATTATTACTTAATTCCTTCTTAGCATAATCCAATTTATCATGATATGACCTCATGTATATGCTTGCAACTTATCATGTTTATAATAGAATTTTATCATATTCGAATCCCCTATTATCATATTTATGATCCTATTTAATATTGTTACGTTCTCATTTGATCAACTTTTTTATGTTTATAATAGTATTTTATTGTATTCTGATCATGTTTATGATTATATTTAATTTTTATATAATAATGTTTATGATTCTATTTAATTTTGTTACAATGTCTCCTGATCATGTATGTGATTCTACTTTAACATGATTTTAATAGCAATTTATCATATTAGAATCCCACATTATCATAGTTAAGATCCTAGTTAGTCTTATTATGATATCACTTGATCGTGTTTAACATGTTTTTAATAGCATTTTATCATATTAGAATTCCGCATTATCATAGTTAAGATCATAGTTAATCTTATTATGATATCACTTGATCGTATATATGGTTCATGTTTATAATAGCATGTAATAATATTCAAATCCCACACTGTCATATTTATGATCATATTTCATCTTGTTCTGATGTCACTTGATCATGTATATGGTTCCACTTTATAATGTTTATAATAGCATTCTATCATAATAAAATCATACTCAATCATCTCAAACTGTATGACAGTAAAACGTCCCAATCATTTGGACATTATGTGAAAAAAAGAAGTGATTGTTATTTTTTTTAAAAGATTTTTTCATAATATGATTAAAGACGATCATATTATTGAATCGATTATATACAATCATTATAAATGAAAAAAAAAAAATCAATGGCAAAAGTTATTATAAAGAAAAAATTTTTATTGAATTTAAATAACAAATTTCCTCTATGATCTTTGTGTAATTGTTGTAATCGTTTCCCTTAAAAGTTTTTCGGGTGGATATGTTTGATAAAAGATGCATATCAAAAATTTTTATTTAACAAATTACAATAGGTATTGAAATCATTGTCTCTACTTCGATCGAATGGAAGTCTTCAAAAAGGATCGAATAGCACTTACTGATATGAATTCTAAGGAAAAAATTCGATAAATTTGGTAGAAGTTTATACATGCACAATTTAAATGTCTAAATCCCAAAAACAAACTTTTTATATGAAATAAACTTAAAATATTAAGGACTTTTGAAACTATTGACTATCAAAGAAGTTTTGTTAAATTTTTGATTTTAGGTGTATCATTGGCAAATCACTCAATTATGTTTAAAGGAAAAAACAAACAGTATCAAATTTCACCCTGGAAGTTGGCAAAATGTATGATTTCAAATTTATATAACAAGTCAGTTTGTTGGTGTGTGTTTTATTTAGCAGAACACATTCTTCCTTTTAAAGTTTGTATATAAAGTTTAAGTCGTCATTTTGGAAAATAGTAAAAGCTAATGAAAAATTTTGATGTTTGCTGGACTTCAATTGTCATTATTTAAAATCAATTTTTCTAAACTTGTCAAAGTGGTGTCTTAAGCAAAAATTACCCTTTATATATCTGAATTGAATACCAGTTTCATTGATGTACTAATAAAGAAGTTATAACTGAAACTTAAAAGCACTTGAATAACTTGAGTATCAAACTCGTGCCAGCCCATCTGATACCTGATACTATTTTATTACAGATTCCATTACAAACACTTCCTTTGGCTTACTTTCAATGACCTTTGATTTAAATGCAATTTTTACCGCAATTTAAAACTCAAAGTCCTTTAAAAAATGTTTAAATTAAACTCATATGATTATCCCTTTTTTTGTGCCTGTGAACATTTGAAAAATACAAAAATGTAAAATAAAAACATAATTAATTTCAATTTAAGTGCTTACTAATTAACTATTAAGCATCCTTACAGTTTATTTAAAATCCCTCGCGTAAACGGAAACAAAAACAACAAATAATATAATTATCATATACAAAAATACACACATATAAATATTTAAATTTACACAAAAGCATACAATACTTACACACACACGCTCACACACACACACAACTTGAACAGTCAAAAGTAAACACGAAATAAGTTAAAGTCATCAAAATTTTAAGTGGGAGAAAATGCGAGACACACAAAAAAAAGTATAACAAGCAAGACAAAGAGGAAGAAGAAAAAAGAAAAATAAAAATCTCTTCATTTGTAAATGCAATGAATTTCCCAAACAATTAACTTAGCAAAATGAAGGAAACCAAACATGAATAAACATCTTTGTACAAACACAAACTAAATGAAATATTTAAAGAGAACATTGTCTGAAATTCATTTCCAGTTTAACCGACAACTCTTAACCTCTCCTCTGCCCCTCACCCTCCTACTCCATGAAAGAGTAACAAACAAATATAAAACAATCATACAATTTTAGAACAAGTATAATTTCTGTGTTTGTGATTTTAACAAACAATTTTATTTTTACTTTAACTACTGCTGCTTCATTTACTACATGCTACAACTACAATAACAACAACAACATCAACTACTTTCATCTACGTCTGAACTAATTTTGTCATCAAGTTGCTTATTATCACAACAATGTTATATCCCTCTACCCCCCACGAACAGGATGAAGAAAAAAATTTAATATCGAGAAAAAAATGAAGGGAATTTTGAAGTAATTGCATTTAAAACAAATTGAGGAAGGAAATATAAGATGAAAGTAGAAACTAGAGAAAATAAGTTTTCGTTAAATGCGCTGAAAGTATGTCTAATTAAATATTATAGTTCATTAAATATAATTTGAAAATTCAAAACAGAAAACAAATTTATACGTTTTTATGCAAAATTGGAAGTAATTAAAATGAATTATGAAATAGATGTTTTTGCATTTTCACAACAACAAATTAAAAAGAAATATTGATACATATATCGTTAATTCCGATTTTGATTGTAAGAAATTTAACTCACACAACAAAACAATAAAATTTGAAATAAGAAATTTTATAGTTTTACTGGGGCA